>PITA01010003.1:0-74286 GCA_004023965.1 Spilogale gracilis
TTTTTTTTTTAAAGATTTCATTTATTTGACAGAGAGAAACACAGCCAGAGAGGGAACACAAGCAGGGGCAGTGAGAGAGGGTGAAGCAGGCCTCCCGCCGAGCAGGGAGCCCGATGTGGGACTCGATCCCGGGCCTCCCGGATCATGACCCGAGCCGAAGGCAGCGGCCCAACCAACTGAGCCACCCAGGCGCCCCTGCTTTCTGTCTTAAATACTTACTCTACTTTTATTCTTTATAACCCTATACTCTGCAGTCTGTGAAGTTTGGTATCACTGATTCACTTCGATATTTATGTACCTTTGAATTTTTTCTTAGATGAAGAAAAGAAGATGGTTGAAGAAGTTTTCAGTAATGCCATTGATTGCTTGTCTGATGAAGATAAAAAACTCCCTCAGGTTTGTGTTTAGTGTTACTAAGTAAAATGTGGATATTAAGTGTGGTAGCATATTTTTACTTTGCATTTCTTCGTTTCGTTACTGTATGTTGCGTTGTTTACACACTGTAGTAAATATGTTGCATTGTACACTAAAATGATACATTGATTTATATTTTAAATTTCTTTTTTTTTTTTTAAAGATTTTATTTATTTGACAGAAACACAGCCAGAGAGGGAACACAAGCAGGGGGAGCGAGAGAGGGAGAAGCAGGACCCCTGCCGAGCAGGGAGCCTGATGTGGGACTCGATCCCGGGTCTCCGGGATCATGACCTGAGCCAAAGGCAGTCGCTTAACCAACTGAGCCACCCAGGCGCCCCTATATTTTAAATTTCTAAAAAGGTGACAAGAGGAAAGATATGCTGCCTAAGGGAATTCTTCTCTGAAAGCTCATGGTCTGGAAATACTGCTTCTGTTCATAATACTACAAAATTATTAATTTTAAGTCACTAAGTTTTTTTTTTTTCTTTTTCTTTTTCTCTCTTTTTTTTCTTAGAGAGAGTGTATGATCAGGGGATGCACAGAGGGAGAGGGAGACAGAACCTCAAGTAGGCTCCACGCTCAGCACCTGACCTAGTGTCCTGGGATCCAGTCCTCTGTCAAGCTCCCTGCTGAGTGGGGAATCTGCTTCTCCCTCTTCCTCTGCCCTTTCCCCCTGCTCGTGCTCTTTCCCCCCCTCTCTCAAATGAATAAAGTCTGAAAAAAGTCAGATGCTCAAGTGTCTGAGCCACCGAGGCACCCCAAAGTTACTCAGTTTCTTAATTCATAAGTATGTCAAAATACCTAATGAAAATTCTGTGTGAGGAATTTAATGTCTACTTTTAATCCAGGGAATTTTTCCTTTGACTATTGGAATTGCTCGGGGATTTCTAAAATACTCTTATCACTGGTCCCAGAGGTCTGATTTAATTGGTCAGGTGTGTGTTATGGTCATTAGAATGTTTCAAAAGCTCTCCAGATGATTCTAATGTGCATCCAAACCTGAGAATTGCTGTGGTGTGACCTAAGACATGAAAATTTTGTTTTTGCGCAAGGAAAGTTGTGGGATTATATTCTGCTTACAAATGATTACTTTGATATATAAAGGATTTATGATAGGCAATAGCATGGAGTGCTTGAGTGTCTCAGTTGTTAAGCATCTGCCTTCAGCTCAGGTCATGATCCTGGAGTCCTGGGATCGAGCCCTGAATCGGGCTCCCTGCAGAGTGGGAAGCCTGCTTCTCCAAACTCTCTCACTCCCCCTGCTTGTGTTCCTACTCTAGCTGGGTTTCTCTCTGTCAAATAAGTAAATAAATAAAATCTTAAAAAAAAAAAAAAAAGAAAAAGGCAGTGGCATGTTTAGCATGTTTCTCAGTGTTTATTTTTTTTTAAGATTTTATTTATTTAAGTATTTGACAAACCTCACAGGGGGAACAGTGAGGGGAGCGGGAGAAGCAGGCTCCCTGTTGAGTAGAGAGCAGGATGTGGGGCTTGATCCAGTACTCTGGGATCATAATCTGAGCCGAAGGCAGATGCCTAACCAACTGAGCCACCCAGGCGCTGCTTTTTCTCAGTTTTTAAAATACTATTTAACTGGGGCGCCTGCTTGGCGGGAAGCCTGCTTCTCCCTCTTTCACTCCCCCTGCTTGTGTTCCCTCTCTGGCTGTGTTTCTCTCTGTCAAAATAAATAAAATCTTTAAAATAAATAAAATAAAATACTATTTCACTTAGAAGGTTTTCTTGTAATTTTTCTTTCTAGCTGAATAATTAGTATTTGAGGGTTAAGTCATGTTTTTATACATCTTTGTTATACTAGCACATTAATAGTAGACATGTAATGGAATTTGATAAGTGTTAATGAGGGTGACTTCTTCAGTAATTCATTTGTTTTTAAATGAAGTACGTATTTATCAGTAAGTATGATTTTACTTCTTTTTAGTTGGACATGGCTAATATTAAATTTATTTTGTGCAAATGTATACTTTGTCCTCATTTCTTTTAGTATTTGGGGAGATGAAGTGATGCTGGAAAATTTGAATGAAGCAGCAGTGCATATTTGAATTTTATTTAAAGTGTATTTTTCATCTTAAGGAAAGCTAGGGCAGAATTATATTGAATTTTGTGTTTGATCACCTAGGACTATGGGTTTGGATTTTGCTTTTATTCTGAAAAAGTTGTAACATGTCTTTAAGCAGCCTTTATCACCCATTTTTCTTAATTTGGTTAGTTTAACATTTTCTGTTTCCCTTTTCTGTAAATCACTGAAAAATAAATTATTTTGATCACAGGTTGAACATGTACTTCCTCTTTTGAAGCGAGGGATTGGTATTCACCATGGTGGTTTACTTCCTATTTTGAAAGAAACTATAGAAATTCTTTTTTCTGAAGGATTAATAAAGGTATGACTTTATTTATTATGCCTTAGAATTTTGTTACATGAATAGTTTGAAAATTATTATTACTGTTCTTTTTTTAAAGTAGGCTCCACACCTAACATGGGCTGTGAATTCAGAACCCTGAGACTGAGAGGTTCATGTTTTATCAACTGAGCCAGCTAGTTGCCCAACAATTTGATTTTTATGTATCATGTTATACATCATACAATTTGGGCTGTAGGTAAAATATCATTGGTTTTCTTTCCCGTAATTAAAGTGAGAAATGGTAACATGATACAGTGTGGAATTTTGCAGAAGGTGCTATTTAATTTTCAAAAGTGGAGTTGATTCTGAGTTGATTCCTCTATATACAGTTTATAACGATTTGTTTAGAGAAGGCAAGGGAATTGCTGGTAGTTATCAAAGAGAGTTTTTAGGATATGCTAATTTAAACCACAGAGAGCCTAATTTAATTTGACAGCTTATGTTGATGTCTCTATTCAGGAATGGAGTATTAAAAATCAGAAACAACTTCAACATGTAGTCCTAAGCCTATGTATGATTCACAAATGATTTTATTTAAAAACCAGGTTAAAACTTTAAAAATCAAGAAACTTAGGAGAATGTGAGCACTAAATAGAATATTTAAAAGAAGTTTACTTATTTTAAAGAACATACTTGAGATATTTTAGATCAAAAATTGATCACTATTTCTACCTAGGTCCCGGTAAGCCTCTGTTGGGTTCCTTTGTAGATTATTGTTGTGGCTCATTTTAAAGAATCTTTTCTTAAAAATGCAAGTGATAACTTGGTGGTGGTAAAAGTCAAATAGAATGATTGTAAATAAAGTAAAAAATAAAAGACCATAATTCCCTTTCACTTCTCTGGAATACTCACTAACAAACGTACAAATAATTCTTGACTTATTTTGTAAACAAAAAAATTATACTACCTGTATTATTAATCCAGTTTCGTCATATGTGTAACTTTTCATTCTTTTTAATAGGTGAATAGCTTTGTATTGAGTTGATGAAATAAAAGATGTTTTTATCTTCTTCCTTACTGGTGAAAATTTAGATTAATAGTACTTCAGTGATTTTACTTGATATATTTATACCTTTATTTGCTTAAGCCAGTTTTTTGTGTGGTCGGTTTTTTGTTGGTAAGGCCTTAAAAGTGAACATAGCCACTGATTCTGTTCTCTCCTCAGAGATCCTGAAGATAGCTCCAAAACTATTGCATCATCAGTCACAAAGGCAGGAAATTTGACTTTCTGTATTTAGAAAAGTAATCTACAGCCTAAGTCACCACTACTGAAGTTTAAGAAAGACTCTTTGCTGGGATACAAGGGACATTAGATATTTAGTAGTTTTATATACATATACTGAATTACATCAGGAACTAGCATGTTGTCTTATATTCGCAGTCTCATTAACAACTAATATTAAAATTAATGTTTATACTTGAAAATTATAAAACTAGTTTTTCAGCTTAATAAAATACGTGTGTAATCATATGATTATTCAATTATTTAGGCCTTATTTGCCACGGAGACTTTTGCTATGGGAATTAATATGCCAGCTAGAACTGTTTTATTTACAAATGCCCGGAAATTTGATGGGAAAGATTTCCGATGGGTAAGTAAAATAATTAATGTAATTGGAAAAAATTTTTATCTTTACTTGTTTTACCTAAGGTGATTTGGGCTTACATAATGTTTGAGATTTTCAATTCTATAAATACTGAAGAATTTGTACCTGAACCAATAAACAAGTTCATCAAGGTTTAATTTCAGATGTGTCATTTCTATCCATTAGGGGTTTGTCTTTTTTTTGTGTTTTTTTGGCTAAAACAAAAATCTCCCTTGGTGAAAGAGTTTGATGATGAGGGTTAAATGTGCGGATGATTCATGAGTGCTTTAAAGCATTTTAAATATATCAAGAATGTTCATTTCTTCAAGTTTAGGGTATTTAAGGCACCAAATCTACAATGGCTCCAGTTGCAGCTATTTTATCCTTCAGGTTTAAAATAGAAGTTTTAACAGGTTCGCACATAATATCTTTTCTAAAGGGAGAAAGGTGGAATCACAGGTAAAATGTTGAATTTAGGTAGAAGGTAAATTCTTAATCCAGAGTCAAGTAACCCATTTAGTAAAGTTACCAAATTTAAACTTTGTTAAATTTAAACGTAATCTCTAAAGAAACAGTAGCAGATGAAAATTGACAGATGTGCAATAAAATGTTGTATTGTGGATTCTCAGAAGTATGTACAGAAGGATAAAGCATAAGAAAAGAAGTCACTTGTATAAAAGGGGTCATGAAAGGCTTCATTGGAGAAGGAAGTCCTGAAACTGAGAAACAACAGCATTTGGGTATTTACTAGAGCTTCACAGGGGTGAAAAGCGGGTAGATTTCTACTTTGAGTATCCACAACAAGGCAAAGACTAAGTTAAACTGGCATTGGGAGAAATTTTAAGTAGCCAGCTATTCTGCATTTAATCTAATCCTTGGAAGTGGTGATTCTTTTGTACACAGAGAAGTTGCTGGCAGTAATTACTAATCAAAACACTGAAAAGCCCTTATGGTAGAACTGTAAAGACAAAGCATTTTTTCTTGATTTGTTTTATTTTAAAATGTATTGGTTACTATACAAAAGAGAAAAGTACATTGAGGCAGCCGCCATTTCTCTTTAGAAGTTTTTACAGTCTTCAAAAATTTTCTGTAACCTGTAACTTTCGAAAATTGAACTTTTAATAATTTAATTCATGTAGCATGTGATTCCCGTTTATAAGGCAGTTAACAGTTTTAGGCTTTCTATTTTAAAATAGTGTAAATTTTAAAAATCGTTATGTTATCTATCAGTTTAAAATTACTTAATTTCCAAATAAAATTGATGCTATAAGAAAATAAATAAATCTTTTGTGATTTTACATGGTTCTTGGCATCCTAAGAACCCTAGAGTAAGTCTGTAGAGTATAGTGAATAACTGAACTTAAGAAAGCAATCTTTTCTTGATGTTTCAGTATCATATCATTAAACTTAAAAACCGTAATGTGCCATAATGTTATAATAATGCCCTTGGGCCCTGTTGAAGTTCTGTTGCATTGCCTGTTTGAAATGGTCTTTTCAGATCTTTTTTAGGATTAGCTTATTTGTTATTTTTTCTAATGCCTTTATTTCTCCCAGGTTGTTATGCCTGTTTTTGATGCTATCAGTAATATGCATTCTTGCAGCTTAACCTTCTTGTGTCAGATAATTTTGGGGAATCTGAAGACTGTAGACCCTTTCCATCAAAGAATAGTACAGAAGCACCTACAAATAAAACTTTGCCCAGTGTCTCAGTGGTTGAATGTCACTCTGAAAAGACTTGCTAATCTTTTTGACTAGGTTCTTCTTAGTGATAAATGGTCTCTACTGAACTGCAGGGATGTATACCAAGAAAATAAGACACTTGTACTTTAAAACTAAAAAAATGCTTACTTTATATTTGTCTCATTTTGCAAATTAAGAAAGTCTATTATGACCAAGTCAGAATTGGTATTTTCTAGAGTTTGACTCCTTTGCTTTCTTTTAGACTACCGTTTCCAGAACATCTGGCTCAAAGATATTTTATGTCAGTGAATTGACAGTCTTTCCCTATACCTTTGGTGTATTTGATCATTTTGTAGCTAAAATTTAGTTTTATAACATTATTCTTAAGAGTTTTTGCATTTTTGTGTTTTTACTTAAACCACTAAAAGTTGATGTTTTTAGTCATGTTTATTACTTTTTTAGACTATATAAATTGCGTATTATGTATTTTGTCTAAAAGTTTAAGAATATATTTTTTACCAGGTTTTCTCCTAAACTCTGGATTTTTAATTATGTTCACTCAGATTTCCTCTGGTGAATATATTCAAATGTCTGGTCGAGCTGGCAGGAGGGGAATGGATGATAGAGGAATTGTAATTCTTATGGTGGATGAAAAGATGAGCCCAACAATTGGAAAACAGCTACTTAAGGTATGAGTTAAGATTCTGTCTTCTCACCAGCAACTTGAGAAACATACTTCAGGATCCACTTTGAAGTTAATTGTGTCAATTCAGATACTTTTCTAAGTAGATAATATACTAAACTATGCTTGAAAGGTGGAAGAGGGTAATTGCACCAAGTGCTGATATTTTGTACCCTACTTTCTGTTCTGATAAGTGAAGCGTAACTCATGTGATGAAGGGCATGTAAAGATCCTCAGAGAAGGCAGAAATGTTCACTTTGCCCTCCAAATTTAAGACAGTCTCTATAACTGCTTTCTCTACTGAACAGATTGGTCTTCTGCTATCATAACAGGAAATAGGGCACATGATATCATTGTTTTGGGCAGTTACCTCCTCTGCCTTTGCAAGTCCAGATAGCTTAATTAATCCTAAAATCTACCATTATAATACTGCCTATTGATGGATCATAATTAGCCAAATAAATTAATTTATATTTTTAAGCTTTATTTCAAATTAGCTTGTTCATTTACTTGTTTAATATTTGTTTTTCAGATCATTTTAATGGTCTTATTTTTGTTTTGTTTTGGAGAGCTTTTTAGGGAAGTTTGGCCTGGTTGCTTTCCTTCTCCTTCTCCATGCAGCAAGAAGTTTTTAAAACATTCTACTACAGACACTAGAGAAACTCTTAGTAAGATGGGAAACTTAACATTAAATGAGAAATTGGATGCATGGGTGGCTTGGTTGGTTAAGCATCCGCCTTCAGCTCAGGTCATGATTCTAGAGTCCTGGGATTAAGTCCCACATCGGGCTCCCTTTTCAGCAGGGAGTCTGCTTCTCCCTCTCCCTCTGTCTCCTGCTCGGCACTCTCTTTCTCAAATAAATAAATAAAATCTTAAAAAAAATTAAAGATATAAAATTAACTGCCAAATCATTATTTAAAGAGCTCGAAAATGTATCAAGTCATACATAGGTCAGTATCTTTGAAACAGACTCTTTTTAGTTTCAAAGACTTGGGAACTGCAAGGCGAATTTGAGATGTGGTGGTGGGAAGTTTGGTATGCTAAAGCAAAAAAGTGTATGTTTAAAATATGTGATTAATGTGAGTGAAGAAGCTTGTCTGTCCATATTCACAGTGATCGTATGGTGTCTTATTTTCACTTTTAAAGGTTAACACTTGGAAATGTATTTTTAAGATTTTATTTATTTATTTGACAGAGAGAAACACAGCCAGAGAGGGAACACAAGCAGGGGGAGTGAGAGAGGGAGAAGCAGGCTTCCTGCCGAGCAGGGAGCCCGATGTGGGGCTCGATCCCAGGTCTCCCGGACCATGACCTGAGCCGAAGGCAGTTGCTTAACCAACTGAGCCACCCAGGCGCCCCTGGAAATGTATTTTTAAGTGTCCATGTAACTTTAGTTCTTCATGTAAAGAAAATGACACAAGATTGAAAATTGCTATTTTTAGTCTTCAAATTGTGCCAGATATAATAAACACTGTTTTTTTTTTTCCTTGTGCTCTATATGGAAAAAGTTGAATCAGGTTGCCAATAAGTAGGAGGTAATATTTTAATGACAACCTCTGATTTCTTTAGTACAGATATTTCATTTTATTTACTTGACATTTCTGAATGTAAGTGTACCTGTTAAGTATAAAAGTTCTGTTGTCTTTTATTTTAAAAATCTTACTGTGGTAAGAACACTTAACATGAGATCTACCCTTAATACATTTTTAAATTATAAAATATGTTATTGTTGACTCTAGGTCCAATGTCATATAGCATATCTCTGGAGCTTATTTATCTTGCTTGACTAAAACTTTGCACCCTTTAATTAGTAACTAACCTTTTACATCCCTCTTCAGTCTCTGGCAACCACCATTCTAGTCTTTGATTCTTTGAATTTGATTATTTTAGAAAATTCATATAAGTGGAATCACACCATATTAGTCTTTTTTTTTTTTAATATTTGAGAGAGAAAAACACAGCTAGAGAGGGAACACAAGCAGGGGGAATGAGAGAGGGAGAAGCAGACTCCCCACAGAGCAGGGAGCTCGATGTAGGGCTCGATTCCGGGACCCCAGGATCATGACCTGAGTTGAAGGCAGACGCTTAACCAATTGAGCCACCTAGACACCCTCATATTAGTCTTTCTGTGACTGATTTATTTCACTTAACATAATGTCCTCAAAGTTCATGTTGTCATGTATTGCAGAATTTTCTTTAAGGCTAAATTGTATTTCATTCTGTGTATATACCACATTTTTTTTTTAATACATTCACCTATTGATAAATATTTAGGTTGTTTCCACATCTTGACTATCTGAATAGCACTGTGCCGAACATAGTGTTATTATCTGTCCATTATTTTGATTTTTATTCTTTTGGGTAAATACCCAGAAGTAGAATTGCCAGACCATATGTAGTTTTGGGTTTTTCTTGTTGTTGTTGTTGTTGTTGTTTGTTTTTTTGTTTTTTTCAATTTTTGTGAAATGTCCATACTGTCTTCCATAGTGGCTAAACCATTTTACTTTCTGACCATCAGTGTGCAAAGATTCTAGTTTCTCCATCATTTTTTAAATGAATTTTTAAAAACAACTTTATTGAGATATAATTCATACTGCATACAGTTCACCCATTTTCATGGTTTGCTAGTATATTCACAGAGTTTTGCCACCATCATTACAGTCAATTTTGGAACATTTTTATCAGCCCAAAAAGGAACTTTATATCCATTAACTATCACTCCTCATGTCCTTCCTAATTCGTCCCTTTCCTTGAAGTCCTAGGCAAACCACCAATCTCTTTGTCTCTATAGATTTGTCTATTCTAGGCATTTCATGTAAATTTCGTCAGATAATGCGTGATCTTTTGTATCTGGCTTTTCTTTAGCATATATTTTCAATATGTATCGTTCCTTTTATTTATGAATATTGCTCTAATGTGTGGATATATTACAAGTTACTTATCTATCTATCAGCAGATATATATTTAAGTTGTTTGTGCATCTTGGCTGTTGGCAATAATGCTGCTCTGATTGTTTCTTTACAACTTTTTATGTAAACATGTTTTTGTTTCTTTTGCATATATATCTGTGAGTGAAATTGCTGCGTCATACATAATCTATGTGTAGCCTTTTTTTAAAAAAAAATTTTTATTTATTTATTTGACAGAGAGAGATAACAAATAGGCAGAGAGAGAGGGGGAAGCAGGCTCCCCGCCGAGCAGAGAGCCCGATGCAGGCCTTGATCCCAGGCCTGAGATCATGACCTGAGCCGAAGGCAGAGGCTTTAACCCACTGAGCCACCCAGGTGCCCTATGTGCAACCTTCTGAAGACCTGCCAGACTGCTTTTCATCATCAGCTATATACCATTTTACATTCTTACCAGAATGTATGAAGGTTCTCATTTCCGTGCCTTCTAGCTAACACTTACTATTATCTGTCCTTTTGATTTATAATCATCATCCTAGTGAGTGTGCAAATGGTACCTTTCACTTTGAATGCTGTATAGTTTGACTTGTTTAAAGGATATAGTACCTACCTGTTGATGATACCGCAGTTATATAAGCAAACATATGTATATCTATATTTCTTTGTTTCTAGACACATTTCTTTTATTTAGACTACCTGCACTACGTTTTGTCCTGGGATTTTTTTTCAGGTAGTTTACTATTGTTACAGAATTTGTAGGCAGCTTACTCAGAAAAATAACAAGTAACCACAAAAATAACAATAGTTACTGAATATTCAACATGTCTCGGGCTTTGAATTTATTATTACTATCCCAGTTTTATACATAAATAAGGCATACAGAGGTTAAAGAATTTTTCAAAAGTCATGTCGTTGTTAAATGACAAATCCTGATTTTACTTGTTTATTCATTTTTATTAACATGTAATGTTTTAATTGCTTCAGGGGTACAAGTCTGTGAATCATCACTCTTACACAATTCACAGCACTCACCATGGCACATACCCTCTCCAGTATCCATAACCCAGCTACCCTATCTCTCCCTTCCCTCCCACCCCCACAGCAACCCTCAGTTTGTTTCCTGAGTTTGAGTCTCTTATCAAATCCTGATTTTAAAATCATGCAGTATGGTTTCACAGTGCATGCTTCTAACCACCATGTACTGCTGCTTCTCAGTACCTCATGCAAATAGATTTTTCATTTACAGGCTCAAATCAAATTTGGCCTGACAGCACTTTGTTCTTTTGACACATTTCTTAATATAGAATATGAACTAATACATCATAACATCAGGTCTTTTGTCTTCTAAGTGACAGTGATTGAGATTTGCTCTTAAGTAATAGGACTTTAATAAATAGAACATTTATTTTCTCAAATAATAATTAAAATATGTAGATTCATATTATATGTAAAAATAACAAGTATGCCTTGTACATTTGTAAAATTTGGATCTGTTTGTCATATCTAATAATTTTTCTTGTTGTTAGGTTAAGTAGTCATGGCCAGAAAAATGGCAGAATACATGTGTTTATTCTTGTTGACTAAAGATTCTTTGTTGAGATTTCTAATATTTCAACATGTACACACACTCTTAATGTATGTAAATCATTTAATGATCTTGCATTTAAAATATTTTACTAATTTCTTTAGCTTTTTTGGCTTGACTAGTTTTCTACCAAGCATTATAAAAACCTATTCAACTTTTCCAATTCTGTTATTGTTATAGTGTCCCCTTTTGTCTGTTTAATACTTTCACATCCATTGCCTTTTTTAAAAGTTAATTTATTTAAAGTGTTCTCCACTCCCAATGTGGGACTCCAACTCATGACCCTGAGATCAAGACATGCTTTTCTGACTGAGCCAGCTAGGTCCTTCTGTATCTGTTGTTTATTTATGGGCAGATTTTTCATCTATTAGGTCACATAGAATTTGAGATAAGACAGAGTTTATTCTTTGGGTATACTTGCCAGGAGCTAAAATACAAAATCAGTTGATTATAATTGATTATAATGTTTGCTTAAACGAAAAGTTGAGTCAAAGTGTGTATAGAAGAGCCTTCTATAAAGACTGGTGAGTACGTCTTTTATTTTTCAGCAGTTAAGAGGTCCTTTACATCTCTCCACTATTACCAGAAGAAATATGCTTTCCAGTATAGTGCCCATATTTTCAAAAGAATGTAAAACCATCACGGTACTTTGAGGAAATGTCATTATTCGTTTTATCAAAATAAACCTATTTCCACAATTTCTGAATGATTAAAAAAACTTAATGGTTTCTTAGACGGCATGAAGTGCTACCTCCAAGAGACTATATAGGCTTTCTGCTTCTAGACAGTTGTGTGTTCATTTCATCCTGAACTACATTCTTAATGGCTAGAAAATGAAACTTAAGGAAAAATAATTTTAGCTTTCCTGGTTTTTTAAAAGGCTTTGGAACTCTAGGAAGAACTCTTAAAGTTAGTTCTGTCATGTACTCAAGATGATTATTTTTGGACCTTTTTTGGAGAAGTAAGAAGAACCACATTTGTCCATATTCAAAATGCAAAAATATTTAGAGTGGTAGTTTTTTAAACTGCTCACCTGAATGAACCATGTATCTAGAACTTCGGAAATCATTAGAAGTAGAATAGCATCCAAATTAATCTGTTTAGCTCTCTATCTTACTAGCTTTCAGTGAACAATGTGACAACTAAAAGAATCCTTAAAAATTTTTCTAAAATAAAGCTTAAATTTAAAATCTTAGCACTGGATGCTTTTGTTGTTCCAAGTTAAATCTTAGGCTTTTTGATTGATTTATCATTTAAAAGTTTTATAATTTGGCTGATCAAATTAAATATATATAAAATATATAAGTATATAAAAAGTTGAGAAGTACTTAGTCAACATTTGAGGGTTCTTACAATTTTAGTTATATGAATATTGAAAAATAACAACGTGAAGTAAGTTACATTTTGAATTTGCTCTCTGGGAGAACTTCAGCCCAGAGATGCCGTAAAGTTTATCTCCTACCTCTTTTGCTTGGGCAAGTCTCTTCCCATCTCTGAACCTGTTTCTTGTTTAAAATTAAGACAGTAAATCAGTTTTGTTAGGAATATTGTGAATTGAAAATTTATTTAAGTATTAGTACAGTAACTGTGGGGCAGAGGTCATAGAATATGAGCAGGTAAACAGTGAAGGTCAGGGCTTAGGGTCTAGCTGGTGACAAAATCAGTAATCTCACTAACCATTAATCTTTATAAGGCTGAAACTCAGGAATGGGAAAAAACGAGAGATAAATTTCATTTTAGATAGTGTAACCCTGTTATTATTATTTATCACCCAAATTAGGTTATTGTAGGATTGGAAAATATTTTAATAATTATACCAAGACAGCAATTGTAGGTTGGGACTATCTTGGGTTTGCTTAGCTATAATGTCAAAATGGCAAGTTGCGTTTCAGGTAACTGAGAATCCCAAGATGTATTCTACAGCAGTGGAGAACACAGAAGCAGAGCTTGAGCTTAGAAATAAACATTGGTAGGGGCGCCTGGGTGGCTCAGTGGTTAAGCCTCTGCCTTCAGCTCAGGTCATGATCTCGGAGTCCCGGGATTGAGCCCCGCATCAGGCTGCCTGCTTGACAGGAAGCCTGCTTCTCCCTCACTCTCTCACTCCCCCTGCTCGTGTTCCCTCTCTGGTTGTGTTTCTCTCTGTCAAATAAACAAAATCTTTAAAAAAAAAAAAAAAAAAAAAAGAAATAAACATTGGTAATATTGAATCCCCAAATTTCTGAGAGGAGGTAATAATACAAAAAAATAGCAGAAGTAAGGGCTGCATCTGTTTGCAAAATTGTAAAATAGCTGAAGTTGTCTTTAAATTCCTCTCTCCTCCAAGAATTTGGTTTTCATTCTAACTTCACATCTCCCTTTGGCCTTATTTTCAAGGAAAGTTCATAAACAGAAAGGTTTTAGGGACTTAGTAACTATGACCCTAAGGCTCTTAATTTTTCAGGAGTTAAGGAGTACTTTCTTTTAAGACTGATGAAAGCTCTGCTTCTCAAAATTCTATATGCGTCCATTTAGAATTATGCTATTAGGTTGGTCTGTGGACCTCAGTTTAAGAGCCCCTGACCACCCTAAGAGTATTTTGTGTATTTTACTATGCCATTTAGAAATACATAGGCATACTTAGTGACACTTCATTTCTTTAAATATTTCAGCATGTATCTCCCAAGAATTTGGTTATTTTCTGTTGTGTGTGGGGCTTAGAGGTGCAAGAAGAGCAGCTGGCTCTGATGGTCCTAAACAGAGCAGGTTTAGCCACTCACTGCAGGCTTGTTTCAAAGAGAAACAAGTGGTGGTGAAGCAAAAAAGGAATTTTTTTCAGTCAGGCCAATACCAGAAAGACGGAGAACTAGGATTTCAAAGACTGTTTCCAAAGTGCCAAAAATACTTCACAGTTTTCGGTAAGGAAAACGTGGGACAAAGGTCCCTGGGTCAGTGCAGGTGGGCATTGCCAGTCAAGTTGTTCATCTTTTTGGGATTAGTGATGAGTGGAGTCTTATTAGCTCAAGGAAGTCCTTGAAGGGGTAGTTTTGGTTCCCAGCAGGGGATGCTTTGTGCACAGGGTCTTTTGTCTGAGTTAAGAGATCTCAGATAATGTAGACAAAGAATGGTCTGTGAATGGGCAGGTGGGGAATGCTTCAGTTTTATGTCACGCCAGGCAGCTGTGTTTTAAGGTGCTAATTTTTACTTAAATATCCTTCTGGAATGAATTTAGTGTACTCTGTCAGGACAGGCTATGTTATGCTGCAGTAACAAACGTCAGTCTCAGTTACTTAAAGGTTTATTTCTCTTGTTCAGTGTGGGTTTATAGAGGAAGTTCTGCTTATTCTTGTTTAAGGATGCAAGATGATGGAGAAGCTACCATCTTGAACAGTAACAGGCATTGTGCTGGATATCTTTACATACCAGCAATTAAATACTTGGCCAGAAAGTGACACATCATTATGATTTATTTGCCCACCCACCAGGCGGCCAGAAAATGTAATCTTATCAAGTGCTGGCAAGGCAGGGAGCTAAACATATTTGGCAAACAGTAACAGTACTTTTGCTGCTTAGTGCATTTTTCCCTTCACTTTCCTAAAGATCAACTATTTATCACTTTGTATTGGTCATTTAAAAGAAAGAACTTAATACTTTTCTATAGTATTCTTTAACGTGGATTAAATTATTAAGCAGTAACAGGTATGTATTGAAAAAAATCACATGGACACTTTTTTTTGTTTTTTTGTTTTCCTCTTAGGGCTCAGCCGATCCTCTAAATAGTGCTTTCCATTTGACCTACAACATGGTTTTGAACTTACTACGTGTAGAAGAAATTAATCCTGAGTACATGTTGGAAAAATCCTTTTACCAGTTTCAGCATTATAGAGCAATTCCAGGAGTAGTAGAGAGTAAGTATAAAATTACTATAACAGAGCCTTCTTACCTAGTAGAGTAAATAGCACAATTACTGCATTATTGGCTGCCTATGCCGTTGTTTATTTATTAGTTAGCCACATCTTGATTTTTATATAAAGTAAGAACTGCGATCTGGTCATTATAACCGACTAGAACATGTTAAAATAAAACCCTGCTAGTATACCTTTCTGTAGTTGGTTCAAATTTAATATAATTTGTTGTTATAGACATATTACGTGGTAGCTCATTTTCAGGAGTCATGATCTAACAAAAAGCCTGGTATATTAAAATTTGACCTGTAGGAAGCATGTGTATATTAGACTTGCTCTTATATTGTTTTCTCATTATAAAAGAGTGCCAGAGCAGTGTATAAATAAGGAAACTTAATACTCCAACTGGTATTTGCGTTCAGCCTTTTTAGAATTTCTAGCTCCTATTATGATAATGCTTTCTTTAAAGTTCAGAAATGTTCTGTGGTAACTCTGTTCAAGTAGAATTGTGTATTGATCTTTACCTTACAGGATATTTTGGCTGATCATCATATAAAGCTGATTAAAATCTAAAACAGAGGGCGCCTGGGTGGCTCAGTGGGTTAAAGCCTCTACCTTCAGCTCAGGTCATGATCTCAGGGTCCTGGAATCGAGGCCTACATCGGGCTCTCTGCTCAGCAGGGAGCCTGCTTCCTCCTCTCTCTCTGCCTGCCTCTCTGCCTACTTGCGATCTCTGTCAAATAAATAAATAAAATCTTTTGTAAAAAAAGTCTAAAATAGAGGTAAAGATTGAAAATACTGTTTTTGAGGTTGTCTGGATGGCGGGGAGCCGACCTGAGCCAAAGGCAGTCGCTTAACCAACTGAGCCACCTAGGTTCCCCTATCAGACAAGATCTCTAAGAAACATGGGAAATGCAAAAAAAAAATGACTGCAGTGCAGCAATAATTATGGTGTATTTCTTCATTATTTAAGTTGGGTATTTCCGTTCCTGAAACAAATTTTAGGTTCTTTTTTGTATTAGAAAATGCAAGCAGTCTTTTCACAGAAGTAAAAAAGGACAGTGATTTGAAATACCATAAGTGAAGGTAACCCATGGTCTTCCAATAAAAAATAGGTGAACACTGAAAAAAAAATAAAAAATAAAAGCCTAGAGAAGCTAAGTCAAATACATGTTATAAAATTAATGGCAAACGTGTAATTTCAGATTACCTTCATTATTTTCTCGTGTAGTGTTTTAGATGCCATTTGTCTTGCTGAATACCTATGGCCTTAGCAAAGAAAGAGAAAATTATTCTTTTTTCAAGGAACCATATTTTTATTTATTTTTGAAGATTTATTTATTTCAGAGAGAGAGCACACGAGGGCAGAGGGAGAGGGAGAGAGAATCTCAAGCAGACTCCACGACAAGTGTGGAGTCCAATATAGAGCTCTGTCCCATGACCATGAGCTCACAACCTGAGCCTCAACCAAGAGTTGGACACTTGACTGACTATGCCACCCAGGAGACTCTGGGATCCGTATTTTTTAAGGGTCTATAAATCTCTTTTCTCCTGCGAGGGGGACGGAGACGACTATATATAATAATAGAATAAAAAAACAGTATCAAGATTTAAGTACATTGTGAATTTGGGTGTGAATTAAAGTATTTTAATCAGATTAGTAGTAAAAAGGATATTTGTTAGTTTTATCTCATGTGGAAATTTCAGATGCTGTCACTAAAACACAAGGTTATAAACCCCTTTAGTATTTTTTAGAGACAGACTTTCTTTCTTTCTTTCTTTCTTTCTTTCTTTCTTTCTTTCTTTCTTTCTCTTTCTCTCTCTCTCTCTCTCTCTCTCTCTCTCTATTTATTTATTTATTTATTTCGGATAGAGAGCACAAGAGGAACAGGTAGACAGGCAGACTCCACCTGAAGTGCAGAGCCCAATGTGGGGCTCAAACCCCAACCCTGAGATCATGACTGAGCCAAAACCAAAACCAATGCTTAACTGATTGAGCCACCTGGTCACCCCAGGTCAGCTAAATACTTTAAATAAAGATATGTAAGATTAACAATAGTTCTGCTAAGCAGTTAGCACTAGGTCATGCATGACTAGGGTAATTATACACATACACAGCCAGCAGTTAGACTGGTTTTGGGACTGAATAACCAAGAGAAACAGGATGCACATTGGTGCACCAGAAGGCTTTGAGTTTTTTTTCTTCTTTGTAAAAATAGTGTATTCTAACAACCAATAAATTACTGTATAAATTTCACTTTATATTATTCTTCTGTAATTCCATAGAAAATATCCCAGATACGGTTGGGGATAGAGTGAGAAATAAGTGTTTTCCCATTTACTTAAACCCTTTTTTAATGACTTCTCACTGGATTCAAGTTTTTTTTTTTCTTTTAAGATTTTATTTATTTATTTGACAGAGTGAGTGAGAGGGCAAGCAGGTGGAGCAGCAGGGGGAGAGGGATGCAGGGCTCGATCCCAGGACCATGGGGTATGACCTGAGGTGAAGGCAGATGCTTAATCATCTGAGCCACCCAGGTGCCCCTGGACTCAAATTCTTAAATACGACTTTGACAAAGACTCTGCTGCCTATTTTGAACTTAACATGGTTTCCCACTCCCCTGTCCTCTGTCTCTCCAATCCCCAGCTGCTGCTGTATTCAGGGTAGTTCTGACTTACCTTTTAAAGTAAATACCTTTATCATAATAACATAATCTGCACTTCCTGGTACTACTACTATACATTTGTTTATTCTTCTGCTTGAATTATCCCTGCTTTCGCTACTTAGTTTTTAAAGGGCAAAGACCTTTTGAAACTCATAAACAAAAAAATGAGATGTCATGGGTAGAACACATTTTAATGGGAAAAGATAGAAATTTGAGTGATGAAGGAGAGAATTAATGACAGAATTGTACCACCTTTACTACAGTTTGTAGGACTGAGTGGTATGACCGTAGAGTTATAATAGTATAGAAGGAAATGGTGCATCTTGAATGCAGTTTATTCTCATTTTTAGTTACTATTAGGAAGGGTTTCATTCTTTTTGCTATTGATACTGCTAGAACTTTTTCAAGAGAGCTGGTACTATTTTCACCACATTAGTATATCCAGATTAAAATGGTAGACTGTTATCTTCGGAAGTATAGAACTAATCTTTATTTTATAACTTATAGTGCCTTATGTTTTATAAGAAACTTAGATTGCTGGCATAGATGAGATGTTTTTCATTTTGATTTACTGAATCCACATCAGATTTTCTAGTGAGCTATAGAGTAAAACTTAGAGGATTTCACTGTTTCTGTACTGAGGAAAAATGCAAAGTTAATTTTAATGTTTTGTTTAGTGTTATTAATAGGTGATAATGCAGTGGTTAATAGCAAGAGCTCTGATTTTAAACATGGGTTGATTCAAGACTATCTGAGCTTTAGTTTGCTCATCTAAACTCCTTGGGTAATAACTAGTTCATCCAGTTCATGAAAATTAAATGAGATAATTAATGTTGAGTGGTCATTGAGTACTTGTTTTAACTACTCACAGTATTGCTGTAGATCAGTAAAGCCATTTAAACTTTAACCTGTTAGAAAATTTGCTCAGTACTGGGAATAGCAGTCCATTTTTCCCATCACTCCCCAGTATGTATCTGTGCACGTTACATGATATTAATATATCTTTGGAACCAGAACCTTCTCTGTCCCTCAAAAAGAGGAAATTGCTTGCAGACTCTTCTAAGAGTTTGTCGGAGTATCTCTCACATTGCTGTCTCCTAAGATACTGAGACTTTCCTGTGGTCCACACTACAGTGAAACCAGCTTCTTATCCACAGGTTACTCTACTCATTGATTGATTACACTACTTTCTAGAGTTGTATATAGCTGTAGTTAGAATCCTAGATATAAAACACATTATTAACTTCTTAAAATGTCTGACTTTTGACTGATTAGCAAAATGGCCTTAGCACAGAAATGATTTGGAGAAGAGAATGGGGAGCGTATTTAAGCCATCCAAATAGGTGTTTATTGTCTCCCTAAACTCATGTCAGTGCTTATTGTTTCACTGACTCCTGCAAACAGTGTTACTCTGTAATTTTAGATGGGGCAGCAGTATTAACATATCTGTGTGGTTTTCATTACAAAACTTCTTACTGACTTTAGCCTGTCAAATATTCTTTTATAGTTTTCTAATTGTTTCTCTTTTTGGTAGTGTCAGTTGCCATAATATGTGTTAAGAATAGCTTTCTAGGGGTGCCTGGGTGGCTCAGTCGTTAAGCATCTGCCTTTGGCTGGGGTCAGGATCGAGCCCTACATTGGGCTGCCTGCTCAGCAGGAAGCCTGTTTCTCCCTCTCTCACTCTACCTACTTGTGTTCCTTTTCTAGCTATGTTTCTGTCTATCAAATAAAAAATAAAATCTTTAAAAAAGAGAAAAAAGAATAGCTTTCTAGTCTTCAGTGAATGGAATTCACTTCCTATAAGAATGTATTATGCCTAAGGCAATACAGAAGACCAGAAGTTTGAGGGAGCAGTCTGTGAGAATGTTGAAGATGATAATAAAAATAATAATAAAATAGTTGTAATATCCTCCCTCAGTTTTACTGTATGCTATACTCTTAGCTAAGTACTTGCCATATCTTCTGTCAGTTAATCTCTAATTAAAGTCTTAGGTAGTATGAGTATTTTTGCTCTCTTCATTTTGTGGATAAAGAAACTAAAACACACAGATTTAATAGAGGAGTTTGATCAGTGGAATAGAATTGAGAGACTAGAAGTAAACCCATACACCCGTGATCACTTGATTTTCAACACATGCTCTTGGGGCAGTAGGATAGCCATATGTAAAAGAATGAAATTGAACCCTTACCATATATAAAAATTAATTGAAATTGAAAGTCCTAAATATAAGAGCTGAAAGCATAAAACTCTTAGAGGAAACCATCGGTATAAATCCCTATCACGTTGGATTTGGCAGTTGTTTCTTAAATAAGACACTAGAAGCATAAGCAACAGAAGAAAAAGTGAATTTCTTATAATCAAAATTGAAAACTTCTGTACCTCAGTAGACACCAACAGAAAGTAGAAAGCCCACAGAATGGGAGAAAATAATTTGCAAAACACACACCTAATACAGGTCTAGTTTCCAGAATGTGGAAAGAGTTCTTAGAATTAAAAAAAAAAAAAGACAAATAGTCTAGTTTTAAAATAGACGAAGTATTTGAATAGACATTTCTCCAAAGAAGATACACGATTAGCCAGCAAACAAACACATGAAAAAGATGCTCAACATTTCTACTCCTGGGTATATAACCAAAAATACACATATTTTCAAGCAAAACATGTGCATGAATGTTCATAAAAACATGATTCACAGTAGCTGAAAGGTGGAAATAATTCAAAGTCCATCACCTGGTAAACAGATCACGAAAATGGTGTACCCAAATAGTGGAATAATATTCAGCCATAAGAAGGAGTGAAGTACTCATACATGCTATCCTGCTGAGACATGGATGAACCCTGAAAACCTGCTCATGAAGGAAGCCAAATACAGAAGGGCTTGGTGTACTGTGATTAAATATATATGAAATATCTAGAGTAGACACATCCATACAAACATAGTAGACAGAAAGGTTGTCAGGGGCTGGGGGAGGGAGAAAATGAGGAGTATTTACTCAGTAGATACAGAGTTTTCTTTTGGGGCAGTGAAAACATTAGAACTATGTGGTAAGGATAGTTGTGTATGTTGTGAATGTACTTTAAATATATTAATGGTGAGTTTTATGTTTTGTGTATTTTACAAGAGTTGAAATAGTGTTTGTTCACAGTGATATGGAGGCATCATGAAATGAGTGAGGAAGGGAGGTCAGTATTAGATGCAAGAATTTGAAAAGGAAATGCTATCACAGGTGGTTAGATGAGCTAAGAGAAGAATTGGGGAAGAGAGTCTATGTTTTGGCAACTGACTGAGTAGAGAAAGAACTGTGGTTGAATTGCCTGTTCTCAGTGACCTAGACCCTGATGGTGGTGGAAGTTTCATGACAGTAGCAAACCGGATTCTTTCTGAAATTTAAATCAACTGTTACTTAAAAAGTCCAGAATAGTTCTGTCTGAGGGACTTTCTGCAGTGGTGGAAATGTTCTGTTCTGTGCTATTCAAGTCCACAAGTCAGTAACCAGTTGAGTTACTGACAGTTGAGTATTTGAATGGTGCTAGTGCTGTTGAGGAACTAAATATTTGGTTTTATTTAATTTTCATTTATTTTAATTTAAAAAGCCACCTATGACCGGTGTCTGCTAGTAGTTTATTGGAAAAAGCTGACCTAGCACATTTCTGCCATCCCAAAGAGTTTTATGGGACAATGCGTTGTTGAACAACGTAGACCTAGAATTCTTATTAGTTAATACCTTCTGCCACGTCCATAAGAGAGAAACAGCTCACCAGATATGATCACTGCCAGTCAGACTCAATTTGAGGATTCAAGTTCGTGAGTTGGGGGACTTTAATGTAGAAAGAAAATACTCAGAATGATGTGCAGTTATCTCTGAAGTTTTTCCACAGAATTTCTAATCTATGCAAGCTGACTTTGTTTCCTACATTTGTAGAAGAAAAACAGTTGTGTCTTTATATAATTTACATAAAGTATTTTTTAATATTTTACTTGTGTTTTATTTACAGAGGTAAAGAACTCAGAAGAACAGTATAATAAAATAGTAATACCAAATGAGGAAAGTGTTATCATTTATTACAAGATTAGACAGCAGCTTGCCAAACTGGGTAAAGAAATTGAAGAATATATTCATAAACCAAAATATTGCTTACCATTTCTACAGCCAGGTCGTTTGGTAAAGGTATGTCATTTTTGGGTAAAGATTCTAATTGTTGTTCTGTATTAATTACATTGTTTTACACTATGCACATGGAACTGATTGGGGGTGAGATCATGTATGAAGGCCTTTGAATCTCCATTGATTTTCATTTTGGGGTATATAAATTGAAGGAGATACTTTTGGAATTGTCATATAAAATATTTCCAGTTATGAACTCAAAAATAGAAGCAGTTTTATTTGCAGTTTTAAGTCCTGGATGAATTCATTAGCTGTGAAATGTAGATTTCTGTAGTCTCAAAGCAAATACATCATACCATGTTAGAAATTTGTTTGCCAGCTGAGATATTCCTGTTATTGCTGTTTTAGAGGCCTGTGATATTTGGTGGTGATTTTTTTCGTTAGAGTTAATATCTTTTTCCTTAAGTTTATCCGTTCAAAAAATATTTTACCAGTAAAAGTCAAAGTTTATTATTAGCCTATAATGTGGGCATGGAAGTCTATGAAATTCCTTTTTGAGCATAAATGTTTTTATTTACATGATTCCCCTTCTTTTTAGGTAAAGAATGAAGGAGATGATTTTGGCTGGGGAGTAGTGGTGAATTTCTCAAAGAAGTCAAATGTTAAGGTAAACCATTGCCCTTAAGGTAGAGTCATACATAAATTTCTAGTAAAGAGTTTTTTCAGACTCATGAAATTGATCAAAGTAGAAATAGCATTACATTAAGAGAAGCTATAATAAATTCTGCCATAAGGAATTACGTTTTGACGTAATCTTAAATTTTGTCTTCAAGGTGCTGTTATTTTCCAAACAAGAAATTTTAATTCCATGACAGTTTACATGTCTTCTCTGAATTCATCAATACTTTTTACAATTTTACTTTTTAAATTGAATATTAGGAAGAATTAGCTTCTGATATGGAAAATTAGAATTTCGATTTAGGTATATAATAGAGTTGAAAAGGTAGTAGAAGAGCTAGTCAGTTTGACTTATTCTGTCTAAGGGAGGACAATAATGAAGTTGGCCTTGATCATTTAATTAAATATTTTGAAAAGATAATATGTAAAATTAAGGAAATTTTATTACTTTGTTAGATGAGTGACTATCTTGAAATTAAGTTAGCCACCCTGTTACATTTTCTTTGTCTCCCAGTATGAAACATCAGGCAGCATTTTGTATCTCCATGTATATTTTTCTTTATCTTTAAAAATGAATAGTTTGCAGGGCACCTGGGTGAGTCTGTCCATTGGGTGTCTAATTCTTTTTTTTTTTTTTTAAGATTTTATTTATTTGACAGAGAGAAACACAGCTAGAGAGGGAACACAAGCAGCGGGAGTGAGAGAGGGAGAAGCAGGCCTCCCACCGAGCAGGGAGCCCGACGTGGGGCTCGATCCCAGGACCCTGGGATCATGACCTGAGCTGAAGGCAGAGGTTTTTTGTTTTTGTTTTTAAAGACTTTATTTATTTGACAGAGAGAAACACAGCCAGAGAGGGAACACAAGCAGGGGGAGTGAGAGAGGGAAAAGCAGGCTTCCCGTCGAGCAGGGAACCTGATGTGGGACTCGATCCCGGGTCTCCGGGATCATGACCTGAGCCGAAGGCAGTCGCTTAACCAACTGAGCCACCCAGGCGCCCCAAGAGATATTATTTACATACTGTACTGTTTACTCAGTGACTTTTATTTATTTTATTTATTTTTTCATTAACATATAATGTAGTATTTGCTTCAGGGGTACAGTTGTGTGCATCATCAGTCTTACATAATTCACGGCACTCACCACAGCACATACCCTCTCCAATGTCCCTAACCCAGCCACCCTATCCCTCCCCACCCACCCCCCTGCAACCCTCAGTTTGTTTCCTGAAATTAAGAGTCTCTTACAGTTTGTCTCCATCCCTGGTCCCATCTTGTTTCATTTTTTCTCCTTCCTACCCCCCGCAACCCCCCGCCCTGCCTCTCAAATTCCTTAGATCATATGATAATTGTCTTTCTCTGATTGACTTCTTTCACTCACTCACCATAATACCCTCCAGTTCCATCCATGTCATTGCAAATGGCAGAATTTCATTTTTTATGACTGCATAGTAGTCCATTTTGTATGTGTTGTATATATGTATACACACACACACACACACACACCCTACATCTCCTTTATCCGTTCATCTGTTGATGGACATCTAGGCTATTTCCGTAGTTTGGCTATTGTGGACATTGCTGCTATAAACATTTGGGTGCACGTGCCCCTTCAGATCACTACATTTCTATCTTTAGGGGAAATACCTAGTAGTGCAGTTGCTGAGTCATAGGGTAGCTCTGTTTTCAACTTTTTATTCAGTGACCTTTAGTAAATGATGCACCCAAATGTTTACAGTGATGCACCATCACCACAGTTGATTTTAGGATATCTTCATCCCCTCAAAAGGAAAAGTAAACCTTTGTCATTCCACCCTATGCTCCCATACCCTCAATCCTGAACAGCTACTCATCTACTCTCTATAGATTAGCCAATTCTGAAAATTTCATAAAATTGAATCGTGGGTATAGTGTTTTGTGACTAGCATCTTAGCTTAATGTTTCCAGGGTTTAAGCGTGTTGTAGTATATAATCAGCACTTTGTTCCTTTTTGTGATTGAATAGCATTCCATTGTACAGATACACGACATTTTGTTTATTCATTCATGAGTTGATAGACATTTGGATTGTTATAAATAATGCCTTTATGAACATCCATGTCTGAGTTTTTGTGTGGACGTACGTTTTCATTTCTCTTGGCAGTGAAATTGCTGGATCCTGCAGATACTGTATAACCACTTAAAGAACTGCCAGGTTGTTTTCTAAAATGGCTGCACCATTTCACATTTCCATTAACGATGTATGATGGTTTTTATTTCACATCCTCACCAACATTTAATATCTGACTTTTTTATTATACTCGGTATATAGTGGTATCTCATCGTGGTATTGATTTGTATTTCCCTGATGACTGATAGTGCCAAGGATATTTTTATGTGCTTATTGGCCATTTGTATATTCTTTGGAGAAATGTCTTCAGCTCTTTTGCCCACCTGCATTCAAATTGAATTGTCATTTTATTACTAGGTTATATGAGTTCTTTATGATACTCAATTTCCAGATACTTAGCTCCAATTTTGTGGATTATCTTCACTTTCTTGATAGTGTCCTTTGATATACAAAAGTTTTTAAGGTTGATATAATCCCAATTCTTTTTTTTTTCTTGTTACTCATGGTTTTGATGTTATATATAAAAATTATTGCCAACATCAAGGTCATGAAAATTTACCTGTATGTTTTCTTGTAAGAGTTTTATACTTTTGCCTATTATATTTAGGTCCCTGATCCATTTTCAGTTTTCTGTATGTAGTATAAGATTAGGGTCCAGCTTCATTTTTATCCTAGCCCTGGTTATTGGAAAATTCTTTCCTCATTAAATGATCATGTCATCCTCATCAAAACTCAGTAGGTCATAGAAACATAGCTTTATTTCCAGACTCTCAGTTCCATTTCATTGACCTCTGTTCCATTGCCGGTACCATATGGTCTTCATTTACCATATCTTTGTAGTTAAGTTTCAAAAAATAGATTTATGAGTTCTCCAACTTTGTTCTTCTTTTTCAAGATTATTTTTGGCTATTCTAGGATCCTTACAGTTTCATATGAATTTGATTAGCTGCTTGTCAGTTTTTACAAAGAAGTCAGCTGGATTCTGAGAGGGCTTGCACTGAATCTGAGCTTGAATATTGCTGTCTTAATTGAGTCTTCCAGTCATGAACACTGCATGTTTCCCCTTAAGATTTATTTATTTCAGCGAGAGAGAGAGAGAGGGAGAGGGAAAAAGAGAGAGCAAGCTTGGGGTGAGGAGCAGAGGGACAGAATCCTCAAGCTTCTCCCCGCTAAGCGAGGAGCCCATGGGGCTTGCTTTCACAACCCTGAGATCATGATCCAAGCTAAAATCAAGAGTAAGTTTCTTAACCAGCTGAGTCACCCAGGTGCTCCTTATTTAGATATTTTTAATTGGTAATTTGTTTTTCAAGTATGAACTTTACACTTTTTTCTGTATACAAGGCCATGTTGTATCTGCAAATAGAGATGTTTATCTCCCTTTTCAGTGTGGATGCATTTTAGTTATTTTTTTGCCTAATTGTTGTGGCTAAAACCTCAAGTACAATAGTAATAGAGGTGATGAGAGCAGATGTCCTAGTCTTTTCCCAGATTTAGGGGGGAAACATCCGGTGTTTATCCATTATGAATGATATTAGCTCTGGGTTTTTGTTAAGTATCCTTTACTAAGTTGACTTTTTTTTCTATTCATAGTTTGTTGAGTGTTTTTGTGGTGAAAGATTGTTGTGTTTTGTCAAATGCTTTTTATATATCCAGGGAATCATATAGTTGTTCTTAATTCCATTTTGTGTTTGTTCTGAAGTGGTATATTAAGTTAATTGATTTTTTAAGTGCTAAACTGACTTTTGATCCCTGGATAAATTCCACCTAGTGCCGCATTATTTTTATTTGTTGCTGGATTCATTTTGCTAGTATGTTGCAGAAAACTTTGTGTCTACATTTCCTGTGATGTCTTTGGGTTTGGTAACAGGTTAATTCTGGCCTCATAATGAGTTTGGAAGTGTTCCCTCTCTGTTTTTTGACAAGTTTTTGAAGAAATGGTATTGATTTTTTTTTTTTTAATTGGAAGAATTTGGCAGTGAGAACATCTGAACCTGGGCTCTTATTTGAATATGGTTTATGATTTTTAAGTCAGTTTGATAGGTTCTGTTCAGATTGTTTATTTCTTCTTAGGTTAGTTTCAATGATTTGCTTTCTTAGAAATTAGTGCATTTCATCTAAGTTAGCTAATTTACTTGTATATAATTGTTCATAGTATTAATTTATAGTCCTTTTTATTTTCAGAAGGTGGTTAGTAATGTCCTCCATTTCTCATACTAATAATTTGAATCTTCCATCTAGCTAAATGTTTGTCAGTTTTGTTGATCTCAAAGAACCAGCTTTTGATTTCACTGATTTTTTTTTCTACTTTTCATTTTCATTAATATCTGTTCCATTTTTGTTAATCCTTCTATCTGCTAGCTTTAGTTTTAGTTTTCTTTTTTTTATTAAGGTAGGAGGTCAGATTATTAATTTGAAATCTTTCTTCCAGTTTCATACAGGCATTTATGCCTGTAAATTCCCCTCCAGGGAGATATTTTAACTGCATCCCGTAAATTTTGGTATAGTTTTCTTCATTTTCATTTACTTCCAAGTATTTTCTAATTTCTCTTTTGGTTTCGTCTTTGACCCACTGGCAGTTTAGAGGAGTGTGTTAATGTCCATCAACCAAACAGTTAAATTCTTTTGATATGTTTATTCGTCAGTCAGAATAACTTTCCTTTTATCTATTTTATGCAAAAGGGAATATTCAAATATTGAATTAAAAAGACCAAAGAAAAATATCTTAATGCTCTTTGAAGGATACTGCTGTCAAGCAAATTACCATAAATCATAGATATCCTTAATCCTTAGATCTTGAGACTCATATTTTTATTAGAGAATATAAAAGACAAAAATCTTTTAATAAAATGATGTAAAACCACATTATAGAGGTGCCAGTGTACTAAGCAATAAAGTAATCTACTTTCAGTATAATACTCATGCTATTTAATTAGGTGAAGACACATTCATTTTCTGAAACTGTTGATTTCTTAGTTTCTTTTTCTAATTCTGCTATAACATCAAATAAAATTATAAACTAGTCATTGTAATCTTAAAATGGCATTTTATGTCAATTAACAGCTTGTACTTTTTTTTTTAAGATTTATTTATTTTAGAGAAAGAGTATGTGAGCAGGGAAATGGGCAGAGAGAGGGAAGGCAGTTGATTCTATTTAAATTCATAAGTATCAAGTCTATAGCCATACCACCCTGAACACATACACTCAATCTCATTTGAATTCGTAAGTATCAAGTAATTTCTGTGCTTTCTCATCTAGTGGAGGATGTTGAAGGATGAAGTCTTCGTTTCATGAAATAAACATTTACTGTGCTGTATGTGCCATTCATAATGCTAAATGCTGAGAACATAGTCCCTCTGCTTGTGCAACTTAAAATTTGGGGGCCAGGATTTAAGAAATAATGAGCTTCTTTTATCTTGTTTTTTTCTAGCCTAATTCTGGTGAACTGGATCCCTTATATGTAGTTGAAGTACTTCTGCGGTGTAGCAAAGAAAGCTTGAAAAATTCAGCTACTGAGGCTGCAAAACCAGCTAAACCTGATGAGAAAGGAGAGATGCAGGTTTGCACTTTATTTTCCATCTTTGGATTTCAGATACTTTTTGAATTATTTATAATCACTAGATTCCCTGAATATGATTATAATGAACATACTGTCTTGATTTCTAAATGGAAAGATTTCAAGGCTTTTAAAGGTATGTTAGAACCATCTAAAATATCAGAAGGGTGGTAATTAGATTTAAGCTCTGTTTCTAAGGGCACCTGGGTGGCTCAGTTGGTAGAGTGCCTGCTTGTGCTCTTTGCCTTCGGCTCAGGTCATGATCCCAGGGTCCTGGGATTGAGCCCTGCATCAGCGGAGAGCCTGTTTCTCCCTCTCCCTCTATCTGCTGCTCTGCCTGCTTGTGCTCTCTTTCTGTCAAATAAATAAATAAAATCTTTAAAAAATAATAATAGTAATCTTGTTTCTATTATCAAATTGTCAGGTAAATAATGATAAAGTGAAAGATAAAGAGGATATAACAATATAAATTTTCATATGCAGTTGGATTTTACTTGAACTGTAATGGTGTTTTATCATTTTTGTGATGAAATAACTTCATCCATGCTATTAGTTATATTGCTATGAAATACTGAAGCAGTAATTTGATAATTAAAAATCCTGTTTAAGTTTCCTTAGTTGAAATCATCTACTTTACACGTGGGTTGTTGTTTTTTTTTTTAAGATTTTATTTATTTGACACAGAGATCACAAGTAGACAGAGAGGCAGGCAGAGAGAGAGGAGGAAGCAGGCTCCCTGCTGAGCAGAGAGCCCGACTGGGGCCTTGATCTCAGGACCCTAAGATTATGACCCGAACCAAAGGCAGAGGTTTTAACCCACTGAGCCACTCCGGCGCCCTACATGTGGTTTTAACAGAAATTTCATTGAAGTATAATTGACATATTATGTTAATCTGAGAGTTGCAATATAGTGACCCAACATTTGTATATATATTAGAAATGCTCACAACAGTAAGTGTAGTTACAATCTGCCACCGTACAAAGTTATTACAGTATTATTGGTTATATTCCCTATGCTGTACTTGTCATCCCTGTGACTTACTTATTTCATAACTAGAAGTTTATATCTCTTAACCCCCTTCACATGTTTCATCTGTCATTTCACCTATCTCCTCTGAGGCAACCAGCAATTGTTCTCTGTATTATGGGTGTGTTTCTGGTTTTTTGTTTAATTCCTTTTGTTTTTTAGATTTTGCATATAAGTAAAATCATGAGGTATTTTATCTTTATTTCACTTAACATAATAACTATGTTGTTGTACATGACAGGATTTCATTCTATTTTATGCCTGAGTAATACTACTGTGTGTATGTGTGTGTGTAACACATTTCCTTTATCCATTCATCTGTTAATGGACAATTAGATTGCTTTGTATGTCGCCTGTTGTATATAGTGCTGCGATAAACATAGGAGTGTATATATCTTTTCAAATTAGTTATTTTTTTAGGGATGGTACTCAGAAGTGGACTTATTGGATTATTATGATATTTCTGTTGTGAATTTTTTGAGAAGCTGCAGTGGCTGTACTCATTTTGATTCTCACCAACAGTGCATGAGGGTTCCCTTTTCTCCACATCCTTAACAACACTTATTTCTTATCATTGTGCTACTAGCCATTCTTACAGGTAGATGGTTATATTTCATTGTAGTTTTGATTTGCATTTCCCTAATGATTAGTGATACTGAGCATCTTTTCATGTGTATGTCAGCTGTCTGAATATCTTCTTTGGAAGCCTGTCTTTTCATGTCCTCTGCCTATTTTTTAGTCAGATTTTGTGTATATGTTTAGTTTTATGAGTCTTTTTTTTTTTTTAATTAACCTCTTACTGGATATATCATTTGCAGATATCTTCTCCCATCAAGTATATTGCTTTTTCATTTTGTGGATGGTTTCCTTTGCCCTGTAAAAGTTTTATGGTTTTATGTAGGACCTTTTGTTTATTTTTGTTTTTGTTGTCCTTGCCTGAGGAGCATGATCCAAAAAAAAAATATTACTAATGCAACACTACCTCTTTTTTTTTTTTTAGAAGGTTTTTAATTGTTGTTGTCTTTATGATCTTCTTTTTACAGAGAGAATGTGAGTGGGGCAGGGAGAGACAGAAGGAGAGAGAATCTTAAGCAGGCTCCATGCCTAGCATAGAACCTGACATGAGGCTTCATCTCATGACCTGAGCTGAAACCAAGAGTCAGACACTTAACCAACTGAACCACACAAATGCTCCTTCTTTTAGGAGTTTTATGGTTTCAGGTCTTATATTTAGGTCTTTAATCCATTTTTTTATATGGTATAGGAAAGTAATTCAGTTTAATTCTTTTGCATGTTGACTGTCCAGTTTTCTCAGCAGCATTTGTCGCTTAAACGCTCTTTTCTACATTGTATATTCTGATTACCTCATTTTTTTGGTAAAATGACCATATAATGGTGGGTTTATTTCTGAACTCTAGTATGTTCCATTGATCTGCTTTTCTTGTACCAGTAGCATACTGTTTTGGTTATTACAGCTTTGGGTTGAGCTCCAGCTTTTTTCTTCTTTCTCAAGATTGCTTTGGCTATTTGGCTTGATAATTCTGCATCAAGATCTTTGTGATTTTACAGAAATTTTAAGATTATGTGTTTCCGTTCTTCGAAAAATACTGTTCGTATTTTGATAAGGATTGCATTAATTAAATCTGCAGATTGTTTTGAGTGGTATAGAATTTTTTTTTTGTTTAAGATTTTATTTATTTGAGAAAGAGAGCACAGCAGGGGGAAGGGCAGAAGGAGAGGGAGAAGCAGACCCTGCTCTGAGCAGGGAGCCCCACACAGGGCTCCATCTCAGGATCCCAGGATCGTGACCTAGGCCGAAGACAGACATTTAACCAACTGAACCACCCAGAAGCCCCTAGTGGTATAGACATTTTAACAGTATTAATTCTTTTAGTCCTTAAGTATGGTGTATCTATCCTTTATTTGTGTCATCTTCACTTTCTTTGATTGTTGTGTTACAGTCTTCAGAGTACAAGATTTTCACCTTTTTAACTAACTTTATTCCTCAATGTTTTATTCTTCTTGAAACAATTATAAATGAGATTGTTTTCTTTTCTTTTTTGTTTTAAGATTTTATTTATTTATGTGACAGAGAGAAACAGCCAGAGAAGGAACATAAGCAGGTGGAGTGAGAGAGGGAGAAGCAGGGTTCCTGCTGAGCAGGGAGCCCAATGCAGGGCTTGATCCTGGAATTCCGGGACCATGACCCGAGCCGAAGGCAGATGCTTAACAACTGAACCACCCAGGTGCCCCTGGGATTATTTCCTTAATGTCTTTCTTTTTTTTTTAGTTTGTTATCATTGTGGAGAAGTATAACAGATAATACTGATCCTGCTGCAACTTCACTAAATATGTTTAACAATTTTTGGTAGAGTATGGCTTTCTATGTATAATACTGTGTCATTCACAGGTGGTGACAGTTTTATTTCTTTCTTCCCAGTTTGGATGCCTTTTATTTCTTTTTTATGTCTGATTGCTATGACTAGGATTTCCAAAACTATGTTGAATAAAAGTGGCAAGAGCAGTCATGTTTGCCTTCTAACTAGTCTTAGAGGAAATTTTTCATCTTTTTATTATTGAGATGGTATTAGCTGTGGGTTTGTTATATGTATTATATTACATTGAGGTGTGTTCCCTCTGTATCTGTTTCGTTGAGAGTTATTATCATAAACAGATATTGTATTTTATTGCTTGCTTTTTTCATATGTGGAAGTGATACAACTTTTGTCCTCCCTTTTGTAGATGTGGTATATCATTGTTGATTTATAGATTTTGAACCATCCCTATATCCCTGGAACAAATCCCACTTGATCATGGTGAATGATACTTTCTTTTTCTTTTCTTTTCTTTTTAAAGATTTTGTCTATTTATTTGACAGAGAGATCAGAGAGATCACAAGTAGGCAGAGAGGCAGACAGAGAGAAAGGAGAAAGCAGGCTCCCTGCTTATTAGCAGAGAACCCGATGCGGCCCTCAATCCTAGGACCCTGAGATCATGACCTGAGCCGAAAGCAAAGGCTTTAACCCACTGAGCCACCCAGGTGCCCATGAATGATACTTTCATTGTACTGTGGTTTTTTGTTTTTTGTTTTAAAAGATTATTTATTTATTTATTTATTTAATTTGACAGAGAGAGAGAGATCACAGTAGGCAGAGAGAGGAGGAAGCAGGCTCCCCGCTGAGTAGAGAGCCTGATGCGGGCCTCCATCCCAGGACCCTGAGATCATGACTGGAGGTGAAGGCAGAGGCTTAACCCACTGAGCCACCCAGGCACCCTCAATGTATTGTTGAAGTCAGTTGCTAATACTTTGTTGTGGATTTCTGCATCAATGTTGATCACAGACACAAGCTTCTAACTTTTTTTATAGTGTCTTCATGTGTTTTAAGAATTATGATTATACTGGCCTCATAGATTGAATTTGGAAGTACTCATTCCTGTTCAGTTTTTTTGAAATAATTTGACAAAGAATAGATATTAACTCTCATTTAAATGTTTGGTATAATGGGGGCACCTGGGTGGCTCAGTCAGTTAAGTGTCTGCCTTCATTCAGCTCAGGTCATGATTCCAGGATCCTGGGATCAAGCCCCATGTCAGGCTCCTTGCTCAGTGGGGAGCCTGCTTCTCCCTCTACCTGTGCCTGTTGCTCCCTGTTTGTGCTCTCTCCATCTCTCCCTCTCCCTCTGTCAAATAAATAAAATCTTTAAAAAATAAGAATAAAAAAATAAATGTTTGGTATAATGTACCTGTGAAGCCATTTATTTATTTATTTATTTATTTATTTATTTATTTATTTATGATTTTATTTAGCCCACTGAGCTACCCAGGTGCCTCTAGTTTATCTTTTTCTTATAAATTGTCCAATTGTTCACATATAATTTCTTAAACTACTCCATTATCGTTAATTTTTGGTGTTGGTTGTAACTTCTGTCTTATTTCTGACTTAATTTATTTGAATCATCTGTCTTTGTTCTTGTAAGTCAGGCTAAAAGTGTATCAATTTTGTGAACTTTTCAAAGAACCAGCTCTTATTTTTATTGCTCTTCTCTATTGTTTTTTAAAGACTCTATTTCACTTATTTCCATTCTGAGCTTTATTTTTTTCTACTAACTTTGGGTTTTGTTTATTTTTTATCTCTTTCCTTTAGGCATAAGTTTACATTATTGGATATTTTTCTTGTCTCTGAAGATAGGCCACCTCTAAGAACTGTTTTAGTTGCATCCCAAGGATTTTGAATTGTTGTGTTTCCATATTAATTTGTCTCAAGGTATTTTTTAAATTTTCTCGTGATTTCTTTGTTGACTCATTGTTTTGCAACTTGTTGTTTTGTCTCCTTGTATTTTTGTTCTCTACAGTTTTTAGTAATTAAATTTTAGTTTAATACCATTGTGTCTAGAAAAGATGGTTCTGCCATCTGCCTTCTTAAATTTATTAAGACCTGTTCTGTGGCCCAGCATGATCTGTCCTGGGACATATTCCATGTGTCCTTGAAAATTATGTGTTATTCTGCTGGTTTTGAATGGAACATTTTGTATATATGTTTAGTCTACATGTTCAAAGCCACTGTTTCCTGATGGATTTTCTCTCTAGATGATCTATCTATTGATATAAATGTTAAAATTCCCTACTATTATTGTATTACTGTCATTTTCTCCTCTTATGTCTTTTAGTACTTGCTTTATATGTGTAAGTGCTCCTGTGTTGGATGGATAAAAATTTACAGTTGTTGGGCTGCCTGGTTGGCCCAAGTTGGTTAAGTGTTTGCTTCTTGGCCTAGGCTTAGGTCTTGAACTCAGGGTTGTAAGGGCTTTTGAGGGAAGGGGGCTCTTTATCTCTCCTTCAGTTCTGGATCGTGGTCTTGCTGGAAATAATATTCTTGGTTGTTGGGTTTTTTTTCCTTTCAGCACTTTGAATGTATCATGCCACTTTCTTCTAGCCTACAGAGTTTCTCCTGAAAAATAATCTGATAGCCTTATGGGTTTTCTCTTATATCTTACTAGTTGCTTTTCTCTTGTTGCTTTTAAAATTCTTTCATTTATCTTTAATTATATTGATATTTTAGTCATTGTCTGTCTTGATGTGGAGCTCCTTGAGGTTATCTTGTTTGTGGCTTTCTGTGGTTCCTAAACCCTGATGTCCATTTTTTCTCCCAGGTTAGGAACATTTTCATCTATTATTTCTTTAAATAAGTTTTCTGCTGCTTGCTTTTTCCCGTCTCCTCTGGGAATAGTATAATTTGAATGTTAGTACATTTACTATTGTCCTAGAAGTACCATAACTTACTCTCATTTTTCAAGGTTTTTTTTTTCCTTCCCCTGTTCATCTTGGGCATTTCCACTTTTAACGTATCTGCCAGCTCACTGAACCATTCATCTGCCTTCTCTGATCTGATGTTGATTTCCTTTAGTGTATTTTTCATTTCAGTTACTGTATTTTTCATTTCAGTTACTGTATTCTTCAGCTCTGATTGGCTCATTTTATATTTTCTATCTTTCTGTTGAAGTTCTCGCTGAGTTTACCCACTGTACTCTTTTTTAAAAATATTTTTGTTTTTAAGTAATCTCTACACCCAAGGTGAGAGATTGCAACCCCAAGATCAACAGTAACATGCAGTAGCCACTAAACCAGCCAGGTATACCCTTAATTTATCCATTCTACTCTTAAGTCCAGTGAACATCTTTATGACCACTACTTTAGATAATTCTTGATCAAGTAGATTGCTTCTCACCATTGCTTTGTTTAGTTCTTTTTCTGATGTTTTGTCTTGTTCTTTCACTTGGAACATATTTCTCTGTCTCTCATTTTGTTTGACTCTGTTTCGGTTTATTAGGTAGGTCAGCTGTGTCTCCTGATAATAAATGTAGTGACCCTGTATAGAAGACATCTTGTGGTGCCCAAAAGCACAGAACCCCTGATCGCCAGGTGGTCCTGGGTGTCCCCTATGTTATCCATTTGTTGTAGCTAGGCTCTGACTGCTGCGGGAGTGCTGGTGGACAGGACCAGGCCCCAGACCAGCTCACTGAGAGGTACAGCTGTAATTGTTGGGATCATGCTGGTGGGCAGCATGTCAGTTCCAGCCACTACTGCTCAGTAGTTGTATTGGCAGTGGTTGTTTTGGGTGGGTACAGGTCCTAACTGAGGCTTCCTGGTGGATATGGTGTGACATGAGCTACTTTGGAGGGGCTCCTGCCAGGACAAGTGGGTTAAATAGGGCACATCCACAGGGGAACACCAGAGGAGGGTGAGCAGTACTAAGAGGGTAAGTGGAGAGTGTCAGAAGTGGCTTCCAGGGGGCACCTGGGTGACTCAGTTGGTTAGGCGACTGCCTTCAGCTCGGATCATGATCCCGGAAATCCGGGATCGAGTCCCACATCGGGCTTCCTGCTCGACGGGAAGCCTGCTTCTCCCTCTCTCACTCCCCCTGCTTGTGTTCCCTCTCTAGCTGTGTTTCTCTCTGTCAAATAAATAAGTCTTTAAAAAAAAAAAAAAAGTGGCTTCCATAAGCATCAGGTTAACTAGGCTACAGGAGGGAAAGAAAAATGGCACCTGGTAGCACTTTGTTCCTGGAAAAGGTCCTATACTTCAAGCCCTTCTGGCACATAACCTAAAATTAGTAAATCTCCTTCACTTGTAACTCATACACTTCTCAAACTGGTGCCTCTCTTATGGGTTCCAACCTGAGTAGTGTAGTACACTGGCACTTTAGGAGTGAACTCTAAGGTTCCTATGGCCCTCTAGCTCTCCTAAAGTTAAGTTTCCCAGGTTTTCAGAGCCAGATGTTATAAGGGGCTTGTCTTCCTGATACACATCCCCGGGATGGGGGGTACCTGATGTGGGATTTGATCCTTTGACTCCTCAGGGTGGAACTGTCTGCCAGAGATAACACTCCTGTTTGGGGGTCTCCCTGCTGAGGGGTTCGGCTTCCAGCCAAGTCTCTGCCCCTTCTACCCTTCTCAATATGGCCTTTTCTCTAGATCTTTATTGTGGAAAAGCTTTTATGCTAGTTTTTGGGCCCTTTTCAGAGTCATTTGTGCTGTATATAGTTACAGTCCTGATGTGTTCACGGGAGGAGATGAGCTCAGGATCCTCTTAGTTCTGCCATCTTCCCAAGCTCCTCAATTTACCATGCTTTCAATTAAATTAAAAAAACATTCAGTTTGCTGCATGAGATCCTTGCATTTCTTGAAACCCCTCTCCCCCCCCCCGTTTTTTAAAATAATTAAGACAAAATAATTGTAGGTAAAATATCACTATTGAGATGGCACTTACGTATTTGCAGGCTGATACACTGGAATTTTGTTATTTTTAAACATCGTTTTAAGTATGTGGTATATTCATTCCTAGATGTTTTAGGAAATGTCATTGTAATGATATGTGTCATAATAACCTTTGATTTATGGAAATTAAAATCTGCCACTGCAGAACAGAGGGCTGCCGCTTTGGATTAGTTCAAATGACAGTGAAATTCAGAATTGGCAGTATTTATGGATATTGTTCATTATTAAATGTTTTAAAATAATAATTAAGAGTATAATTATATATTTCTGAATCCCATCTATCCTTTGGTTTCTATTCTTCAGTCTTAAAAATTTGTTCTGTAGAATTCCAGCACCACTGAAACTTGTGTGATATTTTTTTCCATAATGTTTATTTTAGAAATGACTGCTAAACTGTAAATGAGAGTAAAACTCCCACAATTTAGCAGATAGTCATTGTACTCAAAGGGACCTTTGAGGTTATTGCATCTTAGAATGGAAAATACGTGGCACACATGCCAGCATTCTGTTTCTCTCATGGCAGACATTGGTGATAAATCATGGCATTCTTGCACAGTGAACGCTTAGATTCTTCCAAGAAAATGATGTAGTGACTAATTCATTAAAATTAGCATTTTAAGGAAAATCTGTTTGTTGTCTCTCTCACTTTTAGGCTTAGATTTTATTAAGCATAGAAGCTGTTCCCATTTTACTTAAAGATACTAAGAAACTTTATAGTACTTCATAATCATGATTTGTCTCAGTTTAATAGCCAGTTAGACATCACTGGATCCTAAACAGTGTCATCTATAGCATTTTTTTAATTGAGGTATAATTGACTTTTAACATTTTTTATTCTGTTTATTTCAGGAAATTAAAGGGAGGTGTGTTAGCATGAAATGTATGTATCATATCATCTCTGATTTCCAGGGGTTTACAGCTTAATGGAGGAATATTTTGTGCTCCAGTTGCTGAACATCAGAAATGCATCCTCTGACTGGGTTAGAGTAGTGTGTTTGGGGGGGGGGATTACTAAAGATTTTACAGAAGAAGTATTGAGAAATTCACCTGACTTGCAGAAATATTTTCAGACAAGAATTGCATTCCCAGCAATGGAAACAACATGCACAGAGCATGAAACATCCCTTTTTTTTTTTTCCCAAAGATTGTATTTATTTGACAGAGAGAAACACAGCCAGAGAGGGAACAGAAGCAGGGGGAGTGAAAGAGGGAGAAGCAGGCTTCCTGCTGAGCAGGGAGCCCGATGTGGGGCTCAATCCTGGGTCTCCGGGATCATGACCTGAGCCAAAGGCAGCCGCTTAACCAACTGAGCCACCCAGGCGCCCGAAACATCCCTTTTTTTGGTTTGTTTTTGAAAGATTCATTTATTTGAGAGAGAGAGAGTGAGTGGGAGAAAGGGCAGAGTGTGGGAGAAAAATCTAGGAGACTCCCTGCGGAGCTTTGAGCCTGCCTCAGAGCTTGATCTCAGGACCCTGAGACCAGGACCGGAGCCAAAACCAAGAGTCAGACACCCAACAAACGCAGCCATCCAGGCACCTCGAAATGTCTCTTCTTTAAAAGTTCTGTTATATGTGGTTGAATGATAAAGATACAAGAAAAAGGACTATATCTTAAGAGACAGAATATTTATCGTTTGCTTTTATAAATTAGTATCTTGAATAGGAATCCTGGATACAGGGAAATCATTCCAAAGATAATTTATAAAGCAATTTCATCTCTCAACATAGTAACATCAGTTACTATGTAGTCTGGGTAGGTTTAAATGAGACTTCCTTTGCATGAGATATGAGGAGGAAGTGGGATTTCCATAGTCATTTTCTTTTCTGTCATTTTCTTTTCTTTAACTTGGGAGTGTGTGTGATAACCAAATTTGGCTTTTTAAATGCTTCCTAGATTGCTGCAATCTTTTGGTTAATTTCCAGAGTTCTGAAAGAAAATTAGATCAAGACACATATTTAGTTTTTAAAAATCTAAAATTTAATAAAACACATCAGTTTAAATAACTTTGCTTGGACTTGATTAAAATGCAGTTGGTTCAGAAAATACCTTTTCTGGATGAGAAGTTCAGAAATCATATTTTAGTTAATAGCCTTGATTTGAAGAAATGACATTGCCTGAAACTCATTTAGAATGTATTCTCTTAAAGTTACTGACTTCTCCTATTATCTCTATCTACCTTAACGTATGCTTATCTTAAAAGGAAAAATTGATTTAAGGCAAACTTGAAAAGATTTGAAAAGTCTGCTCCTGCTATTGGTATCTAACAACTTTGCAGTAATTACCCACATGATTATTTAGATTTATATAAACCAGTCTTGTGTTATGATGAGTCTGAATTCTAAGTTACTTTATAAGGTTATTAGGGTTAGAAAGTTATGTGACTTACACTGTGCAAATATGTTTTTTGATCTCTGTAGAGATTTATCTTTTTATGAGAACTGTTCAGTTGGGTTTTTTTATTTTTTTGGTTTTGTTTTTTTTTAAAGATTTTATTTATTTATTTGACAGAGAGGGAACACAAGCAGGGGAAGTGAGAGAGGGAGAAGCAGGCTTCCCACGGAGTAGGGAGCCCGACATAGTGCTTGACCTGAGCCGAAGGCAGTTGCCCAACCAACTGAGCCACCCAGACGCCCCCTTATTTTTTGCTTTTTTAAAGATTTTATCCATCTACTTGACAGAGGGAAGCACAGCTAGAGAGGGAACACAAGCAAGGGGAGTGAGAGAGGGAGAAGCAGGTTTCCCACCAAGCAGGGAGCCCCATGCGGGGCTCGACCCCAGGACTCTGGGATCATGACCTGAACTGAAGGCAGCCGCTTAACGACTGAACCAACAACCCAGGCACCCCTGTTCAGTTGGTTTTTAAGCATTTAAATTCTTATTTATAAAACTTAAGTGGTAGGATCTTCCTTTCCTTGTACTCAAGGAGACATTTGTTGGAGGACTTTTGTAGTGTCTTTCTTGTCATTAATGCGAGAGTTGACCATTTTTGGATAGTGTTTATTATGGGAAACAACATTGTCAAAATTGAGCAGTTTCTGTCTTGCTTCTGAATCAGGTCTTTACTATATGGTGGTTATTTTGTTTTCAAGAAAATTCTCAAATACTTTTGCTAAATGAACTTAAAGTACACCAAGCATGTATTTCCTGCCTAAAGCCAAGTGAATTATTTTGAGTTCTTCTGCCATTTTGGATTATGTACATTCACTTCAGTGTTCTCTTTCCATTCAAAGAGTGCATCCAGGATTTGCATTGGTCACAAACTAGTGGTTCAAAAGCAGTTTAGCCCTCATAATGTCTTATTTAAAAATGAATTTGACAGTTTGAGGATAAAAGTTACATTAAAGGATTATAATCAAATGAAAGTAAGCATCCACAAATCCATACTTAGGTAGGTAGGTAGGTAGGAGATAGATAGATAGATAGATAGATAGATAGATAGATAGATAGATAAACTATGGAAAGAATGAATATGTTGGAAAAGTCACCGTTAGGCGGCTACCACAAATGAACTCAGGCAAGAATAATCCATGGAAGCTAAAACTTGTGAGTAGAAAGTTTAATGAGAAACGAGGTATTTACAAATATGAATCTACCCGTAATTTTCTTATGAATTGTAAGGGGTAAAATATTAAGTTTACAGTAGAGGATGCTAGAGATAACCACCTGAATTGAGTGATGAGAGTTAATATCACCAGGGGCGCCTGGGTGGCTCAGTCATTGGGCATCTGCCTTCAGTTCAGGTCATGATCCTGGAGTCCCAGGATTGAGCCCCACATCGGGCTCCCTGCTCAGCGGGAAGCCTGCTTCTCCCTCTCTCACTCCCTCTGCTTGTGTTCCCTCTCTAGCTGTGTTTCTGTCAAGTAAATAAAATGTTTTAAAAAAGAAAAACTATCACCAGTAACGATCAACAGACAAGAAGAACAAAAAAAAAATCACCTCAGCCAAAAATGCGTACCCTGAATCATCATTTCTTATAATGAGACAAACTCAAATTCAGAGGCATTCTACAAAACAAGTAGCTTATTCAAAAATGTCAGTAGCCTAAAAAAAAAAATTAAAAAAAAAAATGTCAGTAGCCTGAGCAGCACAGAAAAACTGAGAAACTGTTCCAGGTTAAGTAGAAAAAACAATTATGACAACTAAATTTTATTCATCATCCTAGTTTGGATGCATGAAATGGTGGGAAAGCAGGAGAGTGGTAGTATAAAAGACATTATTGGGGAAGTAGATGAAATTTTATTATGGACTATAAATAAGATAATATTGTGTCAACATTAAATTTCCCTCTTTTAATACTTGTACTGTGAATGTGGTATGTGTGTGTGGAGAGAGAATGATAAAGCACGTGGGGCAAATGTAAATAATTGGTGAATCTGCATAAAGGCATAAAGGAGCTCTTTATTCTGTTTCTGTGTGTTTTAACTTTGAAATTATATGAAAATATAAAACCCATAAAAACAAAAAAGGTGGGGAGTATTTTGGATTTAAAAGATTAAAGAGACCTGACAGATAAATGCAATAAATGATCCTTGGCTGGGTCCTAGGTCTGAAAGTGGTGGGGGTGGTAGTAGTATTTGTTAAGGACATTAGTGAGCCCACTGGGGGGATCTGAATAGGAACTCTGTATTAGGTGACAATGTAGTATTATTAAATTTTTATGCTATATGTGTCCGTGGAGAGTGTGCTTGTTCTTAGAAGATACATGAGGAAGTATTTGCTGGTAAGGTGAAGTGACATGTTACCTGCAAATTAATTTCAAATGGTTAAACTAAGAGGAGGAAGAAGGAAGGCAGAAAGAAAAAAAGAAAAAACGCTCCCTCCAAAAATCCCAGATCTTCTCTGGAAAGAGAAAAGGCACATATGGCAAGCTATTAACAATCAAGAAAATGAAATGGACAGTTTGTTGTATATTGTCTTGGTTGTTTTCAAATAGGAAGTTGTAGTTGTCCCCTTTAAATGGCTTTCTCTATTTCTTCATTCTTCATCTTTTTCACTTTTAAAAAAGAAAAACTATCACCAGTAACGATCAACAGACAAGAAGAACAAAAAAAAAAATCACCTCAGCCAAAAATGCGTACCCTGAATCATCATTTCTTATAATGAGACAAACTCAAATTCAGAGGCATTCTACAAAACAAGTAGCTTATTCAAAAATGTCAGTAGCCTAAAAAAAAAAATTAAAAAAAAAAATGTTCCCCTTTAAATGGCTTAACACTTAACAAATACCCTTTCTCTTTGGTTACTGAGTATGCTCTGTGCCAATAGTTTTAATATGTACAAATTTGTTGATACTTATATTTACTTATACAAAATAACATTTTTAAAGGTGTTAAGGTACTGTTTTAAAGTATTTTACATGATTGTTTTCATTTAATTCTCAACAGTTTAATCAGATAGATATAACTTCATCTCCATTTTTAAAATGGGGAGAATGAAGCTTAAAAAGGTGAAGAGATTTCCTCAAAGTCACATAACTAGCAGAAGACTGAATTCAGACCCAGGCAGTTGTGACTCTAGAAACTGCTCAGCTGCTATGCCATTTTGTTCAATAAAACGCTAGGAATATATTTGTTACCAGCAAGCCAGTGACAGCTGTTTTTTCAGTAGTGATCACAGTAAAGGTAGCCGTAAGAGACCAATACGCAGATGAATTTGGGCCTTTGTAAGTATTAACTTCTCAGTGTATAGATGCCCTCTATATTTAAAGGAAGCATACTTAAAAGGAAGCAAAATGTCATATTTGATGGTGAGGGAAGAGTATTCTTGTCAGGAGAAACATGAAAGTTAGTTTGAAGATAGATGATTCTTTGTTATATCTAAGGGAGTATACTATTTCCTCTGGTTGAAATAACTTTTTTTCATCTGCTCTTCATTCTGGCCCATCCACAGCTTACATGAACCTTACTTGGCCATCTAAAGCTAAACCAGGAGTCTTACCTTCCTTTGTAGTGCTATGTACTTTAAGGTATTCAAAAAATGCCAGTAAACGAGGACGTGAAAATGAATTCTGTATTGCGGGAATAACTTATATTTAGGTACCATTTATTTGCCTGTTATTAGTTTTTACTTTTCAAAAACAGCTTCTAATAAGATACAAGCTTCCACAGTTATTATTATTAACTATTATGTGTGTCACAAATTGTAAATGCAGCTTTGTTTTAGGATTTAAGCTAAATTTAGGAAATGTGCAGTTTTAATTGTAGTGTTCTGTAACTTTTCCTTGTAGGTTGTTCCAGTTTTGGTACACCTCCTGTCTGCCATCAGCAGTGTTAGGCTTTACATTCCTAAAGACCTTCGACCAGTGGATAATAGACAGAGTGTTTTAAAATCAATACAGGTATGTGTATTTATTTTATAAATTTAAATAACAAATTTTATGTAAATATAAGTAGGATTTTTAGCAAGACAACTTAAGTGTTAAAATGTATTGCTGTCTTTAAAAAAAAAACTATAAACACTGCTGTCAGTGCTGTTCTTTTTAATAAAAAATAATAGCAGATCTTTGTGTAGATTGTCCACTCCTTGAACATACCAACAAAGTGAGTTACTAAAGGAGCTTTCACAGAGGAAAACATGGCTACTATTTTTTACAAAATATGTCTTGCATTATTATTTGTTGAGTGAAAAGAACTAGACTGTATTAAGAATTTAATGTATAAAATCATATGCCAGGACTTTTAACGATATTTTAGTGTAGTTAATATTAAAAGGAATAGTTTTATTGTCAGTAGGGGAAGAAAAAGGAATTTTGTCATTTACTTAGTCAACAAACACTTAGATTAATATTTACTATGCAGCAAAGGCTCTATATTAGAATTCAAGAAAACAAAGATAGATAAACAGGATGCTTTCATTAGAGTAGGAATAAGCTGTGATCCATAGGCAGGCTTCCTGAATTGAAGAATTCTCCTGACCATTTTACAGTATTTTTATGTGGCTAACCTCTTTTTTTTTTTTTTTTTTTAAATCCCAAACTCACCAAATCCTATTTTACCTTTAAGGCCTGTTGAAGACCCTGAAAGTCTCCCAGGGGGATACTAGCCTACAGTGAGATGTCCCTTCTCTGAACTCACATGCCCATTATATTTAACAGTTAAGTCATGTTAAAAAAAAAAAAAAAGAAATTTTGATAGGGATCTGCAACCTTTTAAAGAATGTATGCCTTTCCACTCAGTAGTGCACCCCTAGGAAGCAGCCAAAGAAATCATGAGAAAATTAAAAATGGTTTACACTTGGGTTGTTAAAAACAGAATTAGTTATAACAGTAAGATGTTCTAACAACCTAAAGATACAGTAATGTGTGTATCAGTAAGTTGTGCCACATTCAGAACTGTTGAATTCTAAATACTAGAATTATTAATAAATTTAACACATCCCTGTATCAATAAATCATAGTACATACACATGGAAAATTGAGCTCCAGTGTAGGTGCATTTTTAAGTGCATATCTCTCTTTGTGCATAGAAAAACATAGAAGGAAATATTTAGTCTTAACTACTCTTGGCTATATAATGAAAAAAATAATTTTATATCTTTTGTTGTAGGAAGTTCAGAAACGTTTTCCTGATGGTGTTCCTTTATTAGATCCTATTGATGATATGGGCATTCAAGATCAAGGGCTGAAAAAAGTTATCCAGAAAGTGGAGGCTTTTGAGCATAGAATGTATTCTCATCCACTTCACAATGATCCAAATTTGGAAACTGTGTATACACTTTGTGAAAAAAAAGCACAGGTATGGCAGAAACTTATTCTTTATCATAAAATTCTATGTATGTCACTACATTATTGAAGTTTTTTAAATTTTCCTTTCCTATTGGTTTCATCAGTTAAAACAGGGAAATGGCTATCTTTTAAGGAGACCATCAATTCTTATCAGCAAAATAAGATAAAAATCATTTTATAATAAATTTGGTATTTGATGGATTTTCTTCACAGGTTTTTTTTAATGTTAATATAATTCATGTAGCATTAGATTCACCCTTTTAAAGTGTACAGTTCAATGGTTTGTAGCATATTCACAAATAACTGCAGTCATAACCACTGTCCAGTTCATAGCTTCCATCACCCCAAAAAAGAAACCTCATACCAATTAGCAGTCACTTCATGTTTCCCCCGTCTTCCAGATCCTGGCAACTACAAAGCTACTTTCTGCCTCTATGCTTGTGCTTACTCTGGAGATGTCATAAAAATAAAATCCTTCAATATGTGGCCTTTTGTGTCAGTTCTCTCTGCTTCACATAATGTCTTCAAGGTCCATCCATGTTGTAGCGTGAATTAGTACTTTATTCCTTTTTAAGAATGAAAACTATTCCACCATACGGATATTCAGTTGATAGACATTTGGGATTTTTCCATTTTTTGGCTATTATGAATAATTCTACCAATATTTATGTACAAGTTTTTGTGGATATGTTTTCATTTCTCTTGGGTGGAATTGAGTGGAATTGCTGGGTCATATAGTAAGTCTGTGTTTAACCTTTAAGTAACTGCCAAGTTTTTTTCAAAGTGGCTGTATCACTTTACATTCTTACCAGCGATTTATGAAAATTCTTATTTCTCCATATTCTCACCAACACTTATTATTGTCTTTGATTATAGCCTTCCTAGTGGTATGAAGTTGTAATAGTTTAGTTTAGCTTTTTCTTCTTTTCTTTTCTTTCTTTTTTTTTTAGTTTTATTTATTTATTTGACAGAGACACAGAGAAAGAGGAACACAAGCAGGGGGTATGAGAGAGGGAGAAGCTGATTGCCTGCGGAACAGGGAGCCCGATGTGGATCCCTGGGATCATGCCCTGAGCTGAAGGCAGAGGCTTAACAACTGAGCCACCCAATGCTCCAATAGTTTAGCTTTTTAGGATAATTAGCCTATAGGCTGTAACCAGGAAAGCATTCTTAGAGCCATGGTGAATAATGAATTTAGGAAAGGCTTTTTGAAGTGAACACATTTCTTTCCATTATCCACTTCTCTTCAACTAGAATCTTTTGTACCATAGAATGTCACTTTCCCCTTGAAACTTATAGCTCCTTGCTATTATGCTTTTTTAGCTTTTATCGCATGCCACTTAAACCCTTTGTCTTCCTGTTTCACAGATCATTAATTTAAGCTGCTTAGGGTCAGGTATTTCATTTTAGCTTACTTGTACTCTCGCATATTCCACATGATCTCTTTATAAAGTAGATACCTACTACTTATTCCTCATGTTTGGGAGTGGAAACCTCTTGGCCTCACAGAATAGTGTGTTTAATTTATGGTTTTACAGCACTCATTTCTAGCTTTCTGTGAACTAACATAATGGGTCCTTGTGCCACGTGCGAAACGGACATGTAGTGCACCATGCCCTGGTCCACCACAAAGGAAATGGAGACACAAAAAGCTTTAGTAACTTGTACAAAGATCCTCACTTGGGATCCTGGCCTGTTCATCTCTCACCGAGACCATTCCATTAGCTCCTTCCTGCTTCATTTACTTCCTGTGTTGCTGCCAAAGAGTCATTATGAACAGTTTCCCAACACAAGAATATAGACTTTTGAGTTTGGTTGAATAGTGACTAGAAAGCATCCACAGAGAAGGTGGTATGAAGAGGGGCATTATCTGAGCTACTCAGACATAACTGTAAAAGGCCTTAGTGTCTGGCCAAGGGACTAACTAAATAAACTTGCTATGAAAACTCAGTAATACATGCAAAAATGCTTGTTCAGGTGCATTAAATGCTAATATTGATGTGGACTATTATTATAATTTATCACAAATAAAAACATATACCAAAAGACTAAAAGGAAAGCCTGAAGTGGTGGTATTTGGGCATTGAGATTATAGTAGTGTTTTTTCCTTCTTTTTTTTTCTTCCCCAGTTCTCCCTAATATGCTTATAGAATATTTTATGAGAGAAAACTACAGAGTTAACAATTTAGGGGGGAAAAAACAAGTCTTTTTATGGCCTCCGAGTGACTGCAGGATAAATTTCATATCCCTTAGCCCTATCTAAGAAGGCTTCAAAAATCTGTTCCTCAGCTGTCACCGTTTTAAGTACTCATGCCTTTTGACCAACCTTTCCTGCTTCTAGAAATTGAGACTCCAAAGTGGGAGGTAGTATAAGCATGTTCTTACAGCATTGTCTGAAAAAGCAGATGAATATAAAAATAACCTCAGTGTTTCATCCGTTGGGAATTAGATTTATGACTTACACATATCCATATCATGGAAATCAACATGGACATTAAAAAAAAAAGAAGAAGAAAGAGGGCACCTGGGTGGCTCAGGGGGTTAAAGCCTCTGCCTTCGGCTCAGGTCATGATCTTAGGGTCCTGGGATCGAGGCCCGCATTGGGCTCTCTGCTCAGCAGGAAGCCTGCTTCCTCCTCTCTCTCTGCCTGCCTCTCTGCCTACTTGTGATCTCTCTGTCTGTCAAAGAAATAAAATCTTAAAAAAAAAAAAAAAAGAATGAGGTTGTTGCACCTGGGTGGCTCAGTCAGTTAAGCATCTGCCTTCAGCTCAGGTCATGATCCCACAGTCCTGGGTTTGAGCCCTACATTGAGCTCCCTGTTCAGCAGTCAGTCTGCTTCTCTCTCCCTTTGCCACTCCGCCTGCTGTACTCTCTCTTTATCAAATATCTTTAATTTTAAAAATCTTTTAAAAACTGAGGTCGTTTTACATGGAGTTTTTGCAAAATGTATTGGAAATGTGTTTGCAGGTGCTTTATTAGGGAGGAGAAAAGAAGCTGATCTCACTCTGTGGGAGAAAAGCTCCATATTACTATGTATTTGTGCTTTTCAGACATGAATATATCTGTTATTTTAAAATGTGTGAAAAGATCTAAAATGGCATTATCTAACAAATATAATGCAAACCACGTATGTAATTTTAGATTCTAAAGTAACCACATTTTAAAAAGTGAAAAGAAATGGATGGAATTGATTTTAATAATATGCTCATTTAACCCAGTATATCCAAAATATATTTTAATAAAAATTATTGAGGAAAAAAAAATTCTTCACTAGTGGGCTCTCTTCTACTAACCAGTAAGTTTTATAGACCTCTGAGTACTTAGCAGTCTTCTGCTCTGCTCATATGAACATCCTCAATCAAGGAAACTTCGGAAAACAACCTTTTTTCCCCCCTAATAGACCTGATAAATTATGCTAGGTAGCAGATAGTTGTCTAGAATAGAAAGTGTTCTTATCCTCATAGCATTATGATAACACGTCTGATCGTAGCAGTATAAATAACCATTAAGGGACTGGATTCTGAAAGCTGACAGGGTGGTTTTGAATCCCATCTTTATACTCACTACCTCTGAGCTTGGCTGGTTTACTCAGTAATCTCTCTCTGACTCAGACTTTTATCTTGGTAAACATTTAGTGTTAGTTACCTACCTTACACAATTGCTGTAAGAATTAAATGAAATAATGTAAAGCACTGGAAGTAGGGTACATAGTTAGCTGTCAATAAATATCCATTACTGACCACGATCATTGCTTTTATCATTTCTGCTCCTCCATTAAAGCGTAATAAGTCATATGTAAAATTCTGGAGTCTTAGAATTTCAACTTGAGTCCCTAAAATTTTCTTTTTGTTAGTGTTTTTCTGAACTTTCAAGCCTCAGTCTTAGGAATTCATTACTTTCTTGCTAGTGTACTGAGTGATATTCTTTGTCCCAGTTAGAAAGTAGGTAGTATATACTGGTTAACTGAATTTTAAAACTCATCCATTTTTTGGAAGATGACCTAAAAATACATTCTCCTTTTAAAGTGTAAAATAAAGACCTTATTCTCTTGGCTAAAGTCATTTCTAGCTTTAGTTTTGTGATATAATTAGAAGGCAAAGAGAAGAAATACTTCTCAGGACATCATGGGGGAAATACTGGTAGCCAAGAAGTAAGACTCATATACCCTCATCTTTCCTGTTCTTTGAGCTACTCCCTGATTTCCAAAGGATGAAAAGCTGGAGCTGATGCTGCTTTGGAAGCATGATTAATCGTCATTTCTTGTCTGGGAGAGCCTGTCCTGATTTACCACTGACTTTCTCAACCCCTAGCAGGTTACCTAATCTAGCTTATGGCTATCTAACTCACTCCTCCTTCTAGATCTTCTCCTTGCTCCTCATTTAAGCAAGAACCATGCTATATTCCCTAACTTCTTAAACTTTTTAAAAACCCCTAAATATTGTTCCTGCTTTACCTTAAATTTTTCAAGTGGATATTTTATAGTTCTGTATATTTGACATTTTTGCTGGTGTTTAATTACTACAGATATATCATTCTTTTTGTGTAATATCCTACAAAAGTAAGAAGCTCCAGGTACCCTTGTAAGATATCCTTATAAAATATTTTCTAGGATGCTCGAGTGACTTGGTTGGTTGAGTGCTTATGTGTTGATTTTGGCATGGGTCATGGTCTTGAGGTGATGGGATCGAGCTCTGCGTTGGGCTCCATACTCAGTGTGGAGTCTGCTTGAGATTCTCTCTCTGCCCTTCCCCTCCACTCGTGCACACGTTTTCTCTCACATCAATAAAATCTTCAAAAATATTTTTATAATTTTTAATTATTAATTTTAATATTTTATATTTTTATATTTTAAAATGAATTTCATTTTACTTTGTTTACTTTATTGAACTAACTTTATACTTTTATATGCCTTAGATTGCAATAGATATTAAATCTGCAAAGCGAGAACTAAAGAAAGCAAGAACCGTCCTACAAATGGATGAGCTCAAATGTCGCAAACGTGTTTTGAGGCGGCTGGGATTTGCTACTTCTTCTGATGTCATAGAGATGAAAGGACGAGTGGCTTGTGAGATAAGCAGGTAAAAACTGTTCTAGAAAACTGATTTTAAAATTGGATACTGTTTTTATATAAGGGCTATACATCTTCTGGAACAAAGCTTAAAAATAAAAATAAAAAGCTTGTGGGATGCCCAGGTGGCTCATTTGGTTAAGCGTCTGCCTTTGGTTCATGTCATGATCTCAGGGTCCTTGAACGAGCCCCATCAGGCTCCCTGCTTTCCCTGCTAAGCAGGGAGGCTGCTTCTCCCTCTCCCTCTGCCTACCACTCCCCCTGCTTGTCTCTCTCTGTGTCAAATAAGTAAATAAAATCTTAAAATATAAATTTTAAGTTTGTAAAATACCTTCCATAGTAAGTGCAGTTTTTGATGATGCAGTTAGGAAAAGAGCACTAAAAGAATCTTTTCCATCCCACTATTAACACAAATGCTGTTAGCATTTGAATACATTTCCTTTTTTCTTTATTTTAATGCATTGTGTAATTTTACGTATTCATTTTATATTCATTTTAGTTTATGCACAGTTTTGTATATTCTTTTTTACAATTTTGAACATTTTCTCACTTTAAACTTCAGTCTGGTAGATATTATTAAAGTTTGGGGCTAAGAAACAAGGAATTACAGCATAGCATATTGTAGGCCATGGCATAACACTGGATATAAAATACTATTTTGGTGATCTTTTGGCATACTACAAATGACCTTAAAACTAAGTGACTTGAAACCACTGCAGTCATTTCATTCTTTCTGGTGGTTTCTGTGGGTCAGAAATTTGGGAAAGGCCTGCTGAGTGGTTCTGGCTCAAGATTTCATGTGATTTCCATGAGCCTGAAGATACTCTTGTCCATAGTTAATAACAACCATTATTCTCATTAAGTTCATAAAAGATGTTTTTGCAACAGTTTGTTTTTTCACCCTGGCCCTATTGGTTGGGGCTGGAGAATTATAGGCCTTGTATATGGTGTCAGACGTTTTGGGGGAAGACTTACTCATATTATTCTTACTGACTGTTTAGTTCATATGTTAAGAACTCATGTCTGCAGAGCCAGGAGGAGATTGTGTAGTAAACCAGAACAATTCTTGGTCACCAAAAGGGGTCAGCAACTGCTCAGCCCCAGTTATTACAGAACAGAGTGATAACAGATTTTTTTCAATTTAGAAAAGCCAAAAGTGCAGAATTTTAGGTGAAATTCCTTGGTCTTTAATTGTTCACAAACTGAGAATTATTTTTTTAGTCAGTGTGTGAGCCAAATATATCATTTGTTCAAGTTAGACTTGGCATGTTGGCTTCTAGTTTTCTTTAAACCTACTTTCCTACTTTGTAATTAAAGAATTGTAGGCACCATAGGTTAATAATTTACCCAGGTCTAAAACTAGGCCACAGCCTGGTTTACTTATTCCTATGCCAGAATTAATGTTATTGGACTTCTTTGTAATATTATATACTATTAAATAATTAATATAGAAAATGTCTCTTAGGTGTCTGCAGCTGGATTTAAAGTCTTGGGAGAATACTATTGATTTTATTCTAAAACAAGATGACAGGGAGAGAGAGAACAGTATCACATATGAAAGTATGTTACATTTCCCCCAGTATTTGCTTCTCCCTCTGGTCCTTTTCTTGCTGAATAAGACCTAGCCACTAACAGCAAAAACTTCCTAGTTTCCTCTCCCTTCTTTCTCTCTCTCTCTCTTCCCATATTCCTAGTGCTTTCTCTCTCTCTCTCTCTCTCTCTGCCCTTTTAACTCTTCCCACTGGCACATGTGCCTTCATTATTTCTTGCTTAGAGTACTTCAGAAGCCCTTGTTTTTGTTGCCGCCTATCTTGAGAAAAAGGAAGGATAAGCTAGTACTTATTGGAGATGTATTTAAAATTTGGAATTATATTTACTACATGGATATTGTCCAGATTCACAGTTGACAGTTGATGAGCAGCGGTTAGTTGCATTTAAAGGCCATTGGCCATCTTGGTTATATACATTCTCAGTGCTAGGAATGCAATGTGTGCTTCCTGTGGTTACCTTATAATTATTAGGATTTCTAATGAAGTTGTTTTTCATTATCCCTTCATGTTATAAATTATTAAACAACTTACAAACAGTTAAATGGATCCTTGGACCCAGAGGAAAAATGGTGACAACTATCTTTCTTCGAATACTGAGAGTTAAGAGTTCCTTAATTCAGTAAATATTTGCATTTTGGTGTTTCCTAGAATGGGATTTTTACAAGCAATAACCATTTTACATTTGTTATTGATATATTGGGAAATATAAAGACCTGCCGTTTTCTTAAATAAATCTTTGTCATTCCTCATTGATCACTCCTATGGTCAAGTAGTAGATTTTATTTAAAAACTTTATACATTTTAAGCACATATGTATACATTTTGTATTTTTATATTACGACATTTGAAAATTATTCTTTTTTTGTGTGTGTGATCTAGTGCTGATGAGCTCCTTCTAACTGAGATGATGTTTAACGGCCTTTTCAATGATCTGTCTGCAGAACAGGCAACGGCACTACTAAGCTGCTTTGTGTTCCAAGAGAATGTGAGTCAGTAGATTTAACATACCTTATTTATTAATTGACACAGTCTGTAACTTAACTTTAATAATATTATGGATATATTTATTTATATAAAAGTGTTTCATGTTTACATATTATGGCTAATGTTATTTAGAAATCACTATTTTAACACAAAGTAAGAGAGTATTAAATAATTAAATGCATATTATCAGAAAAGAGAGTGAAATAATATTGTATTTGTGGATAGAAAGAATGGTCTGGTCACATAGTCCTAGAAAGGAAAGGATGAATGAATGAAAATAAAATTAGGCAAAAGAGTGAAAATAAAAAGGGATAGTGAAGTTAAAATAATATCTCTCCTCCCAATAACGGAGAACAACTATGAAGCAACTGATTTTCTGAGCGGCTGAAGTCTTAGTTGTCATAGGTAAGGTTTGAGATAGTGGCTATAGGATCCTCATTGCTGATTGTGCAGTAATTTTTTTCATTGAGTAGTTCACTTTCAGTAGCTTTTAAAAATCAAAAAATGAAGTACTTGGTGGCCCACCACAAAAAGTGAAAATCTGTCTTTCACTTTATTCCCAAAACCAGTATGATTTGTTTAAAAATTAAGTGCATGTTTTACATTTCAAACTTTATTCTTTGTGGATGAAGTAGACAAACTAATAATAAGACAAAGACATTTGCCCTCTAAAAATAATTTAATACTAATTTCTAAATTTTTAAACCTTTTACCATGTACACTTTGTTTGACTTTTGTATGAATTGTGTATAAAGACAAACTTTTTTCAGTTCTGCCATTGATGTATTTGTTAACTATTTTCTTATTTATGAATCAGGTCAAATACATTACTTGTTGAATTAAGTAGATCCTTTTCTCTCCACTCCCTGATTACTGATTAAAATTAGAGTTAGAGTGGCAGTGATAACAAAGAGGACAATAATCCCAAAACAATTTATGCTCCTCTGAGAATGCCTGCTGTGTACCTCTGAAGTGATTTGCATATGAGGAATTCATTACTTTACAAAATGCTGTGTTTGGCTAAATACTGTGGTTTTTCTTAGGTTCATAATTTTATTACATTAATTTCTAGGGTAATTTTTTAGGATATTTGTCAAGTTCTGTTTGAAAAGAGCTAAGTTTAAAGATGATTTGGGGATTGGTCTCTTCTGCCTGTTTCAGACTTTGTTTTATAGTTAATTTCTTGCATTTGTTGTTTTGTTTTGTTTTTAATGTAGCACTATATAATTTCTGTTTTCTGAGAGCCCAAGTGTGTTACTTCCTCAAAGGAGTTGGACTTAACCAAACCATTATTCTAAAATTTGTGGACTGGATGTCACTATATATGGTTAATTAAGATTTGTTCAGTGAAATCACACTGTATTATATGTAGTGTCATCAGTTCTTGTGGTGGTGCCTTCTAACATCAGGATGGCAAATTACACTACAAGACACAGGGAATTTTGTTGATACTTTTAGAAGAATGTTTTCTAGCCAGATGGAAAGGTTAAACTTAATAGTAAGGTACTTGTTATAAATATGAAGAAGTCTGCTTAATATATTAACTTCTTTTTAGAAATGTGTTCTTTCTAAAACTGTGTCCCTGCATTTTTTATATCATTAAAAGTAATTTAGAGATTAAATACGATCTTTAGAATATAAATATCAATAACTACCAATATTTATTAAAAACCTACTGTGCACACTGCTCAATCTAGGCACTAGAGATAAACAGAAATTTTTGCTTTCCTATATTCATGTGCTAGAAGATGAAGGTGAACAATCAAGAAATAAAGTCCACACAGATAATGTCAAATGGTGATAAAGGTTTTAGAGGAAAGTGAAGCAGAGGAGGCAGGTAGAAAACACTGGGATAGAGTTATTGTTTCAAATAAGGTGATTAGTGAAGGCCTCACTGAGAGAGTGAAATTTGAATTGAGACTTAAAAGGAGACATGAAGAAACAAACTGTCCGTACACCTGGTGAGAGAGCATTAGTGGAATCACATTTAAGTTATTTTTGTCAAGACCAGTGTCTTTACTTACATTGACCAGAGAGGAAGTGGTCAGTAACTGTTGACCATGTATGGACTAAATACCAAAGATGTTAAGGATAAGTCTTGAGTTCACAAAATGAAATGTTGAGTTCATTGTGGCCATTTTTTTTTTTCATCACTCATCATGGTTTTTCTTTTCTTTTCTTTTTTTTTTTTTTAATCTGGACAGGACTAGAACCTAGGTCATTATTTTATTACATAATATACATAATAACATGCACAGCAAAACCAGTCCTATATAAATACTGATGCTTAAAATAAAGGCATGACTGTTGCAACTAAACCTGTAATCGCTTTTTAAGAAACTTTATCTGTTTAAATCCTGTCTCTCACACACACACATACCATGTTTGTAATTTGTTTTTGTGTAAGGCTACCTCTGTCAGACTTTGTTCACAAATAACTGTCTTTATTCTAATCACAATAGAATAGGGTTTTGAGGATCTCACCTTTTCTTTCTCTTTGACAGGGTAGAAAACCAACACACAGAATCCAACGCACGTTTCCAAGTTCATTTATCTAGTTAGTAATACCTGGGTAAAATAAAAATTGAGGACACTACTTTTAATGTTCTTTATCACAAATTTTTGGTTTCCACAGAATGAGAGTTGTCTAGGAGCCACACCATTTCAAAATCAAACTGTGATAAAATGGTTTATAATAATTTTGATGTAAGTAAACTACTATGGGTGTTTATAATATTTGCTCTGCTCCATTCCACTTGTGGTCACAGAAAATAGCTGGTAAATTGTAAATTTAGTAGTGTAATATTTTCCTCAAATATAATAATATAATTTAGGATGAAGGGAGTGGTAATTTTGCTTACATCAGCTAAGGTCATTAGACACTCTAAATGCTAATAACTAAGATCTTGTTATTTGATATTGATGGATAACATGAAAGCTTTGTTTTGTTGCAGTAGAAAGAGTTTAAACTTGGGTTTTTACCTCCTTTTTTTTCACAGTCTAGTGAGATGCCCAAATTAACAGAGCAGTTAGCAGGACCACTTCGTCAAATGCAGGTATGAGGATCTTGAACTGCATGCTTTTTGAATAGTGTATGTAAAATAAACCTTTTTGACAGTCCAATTCTAGTATCTATCATTCTGCAGAGACCAGTTCCTTCAAGGTTAAATATGTTATTTGGTGTTAATCTTGTCATTTAATGCTATGTTGATAACATCATTTGTGACTATTAAGTTAAACATTCTCCCCACCACTGTAATAAATTATATTGAGTTACTGTGAGTGTAGATTAACAGTATGTAATGTTGGTAGGCTTTATCAACAACTTAGCGCCTACATTGTTTTGCTTGATATTAAAAGTGACATCGATGGATTAGTTAGGATCAGTTAGCTTAATTTTTTGTATGTTCCTCCATTGTAGTTTATAATGAAGTTTTCTCAGATATGCTTTATCCCAAGAAATTAATTATCCCTTAAAGCTCCAGTAGCTTATAGTAGTGAATTTGTATGTTTTATGATTTTCTTATGATGAACTTATTTTATCTGCCTTTAACATTAGAAAGAAAGACAGGGAAAGGTGAACTATATGACACTCAAAGAGAAGAGAATGTATCATAAAAAGAGCCTCTTCAGAGGAACATTTAATGTTCCTTATTACCAAGAAATTTAATCTTCCAGAACCAGTGAAGTTTATGTAGGACGAGGCAGTTTTGACCTTTTATATTACCAAGGAGAAAAGAATGAATGTAAATATCTCATTGCAGAAGAGGGATTAAGATTTATATTTTTTAAAGCATTATTAGGGAAAAGCATTATTTTGCCTTAGGATTTCTGTTTTGCTAAATCTGTTTTGTTATTGCTGTCTTTGAGGGGGTTTTTTTGGTTGCTGTTATTAATAAAATACTTAGAGATTAGTTAAATACTACTCTTAAATGATTTTAATGAAAAGTTTCTATTAATAAAAAAAGGTATTAACTGGGTGAAAATCATGCCCTTGATAAATTTTTCTTAATTCAGTGTAGTGGGGAAACATTATAGTTGGATTACTTAGCAGTGGAAAAGGCACATAGCTACTTAGAAGAAGTACAGAGTATCCAAACCTAGGAAGAAAAGGGACCTTGTGGAATTCTGGCTCTAGAAACCTAAAGGAAAAAAGTACACAAAAGGTCATAAGTAAGAAATTTTAAGTAAATCTTTTTATCTTCAAAGGAATGTGCTAAAAGAATTGCAAAAGTTTCAGCAGAAGCCAAACTGGAAATTGATGAGGAAACTTACCTAAGCTCATTCAAACCTCACTTAATGGACGTAGTATATACCTGGGCAACTGGAGCTACATTTGCCCATATCTGCAAAATGACAGATGTCTTTGAAGGTATGTTTAAATTCTGTTACATAAATTCCTTTTGGGGTTTTGTTTGTTTGTTTTTAAGATTTTATTTATTTATTTGACAGAGACAGAGCTGGAGCACCAGCAAGGGGAGTGGGAGAGGGAGAAGCAGGTCTCCTGCTGAGGACCCTGGGATCATGACCTGAGCCAAAGGCAGACACTTAACAACTGAACCACCTAGGCACCCCCATACATTACTTTCTGATATAAGAAATATACTCAGGATGGCACTGTTTTAACTAAAAAAGAATAATACATTATTTTTAATTTTTTAAAGGTTTTCTTTATTTATTTGACAGAGAGAGATCACAAGTAGGCAGAGAGAGGAGGGAGCAGGCTCCCCGCTGAGCAGAGAGCCCAATGCGGGCCTCCATCCCAGGACCCTGAATCATGACTTGAGCTGAAAGCAGAGGTTTTAACCCACTGAGCCACCCGGACGCCCTCTTGTCAGTAATCTAAAGGCTTGTTATATTAATTCCACCAAAAGCAGAGCTGAAAATGCTGTCCATCATTGCATTTCTAATAACAGATTTGGCCTCAGTGAGATGGTACTTCAGTATGAATCAGATCAACGAACAGTCTTTTAAAATGCCTTTAAAAGACTAAAGAATAATTATTATTTAGCTGAACAGAAATTTTAAATGAAAAAATAAAGGCAGAGGGAATATAAAAGAAATAATAATTACAAGAAGTGGAAAAAAGCTTGGCTTATATACAGAATTACAATGGTGAATGATATTTACCAAATTAGATATTTTCATTGAACTTTTTAAAAATGAAAGTGAACGAGCTTGGACTTCAGAGAGATGGAAATTACTATAGGAATATTTAAAATGCTATTGTTTGTAGCTCTATTTTAAGAAAAATTATATTTTTGACACATCCATATTATATACTTTTAATTGATACTATTAAAGACTGATAGTTTATTGAGTTTATGAATCAAAGCTTTTTATGATGCACAGGTCAAACATCTCTGCAGCAGAATATTAAATAGCTAGCTTTTCTCTCCTCATCTTGTTATTGTACATGCTTTATATAATTGGAAAAATACTGTAATCAAAGCTCTAGCCCATAGTACATTGTGTCTTTACTTGTACAGGCAGAAAATGATTGCAGTGAAAGTTTAAAATGTCCTTTACTCAAACTGTTTGTTTAAAATGTCCTTTACTCAAACTATTTGTCCAGTTAAATTCTTAAAATTTTCTTTTTACATGAAAATTTATTATATTAAATAATTTTTAATGAAATTTTTATTTTATATGGCGTTTCATGTCATGAGCCTCAGAAGTAGTAGTTTTAAGTATTTTTCAAACAGAAGTTAACATTGTAATGAATACCGTGTGTTTACGGGGATGCCTAATGCAGGAGAAGAGCTTATACTATGATTCAGTTGAGGAGTTTTCAAGACTTCATACAAATAATTATTTCCTCTATTACACTGAAAAAAAAATAAAAATGTGATTGTTTCTTATTTCTATCAAACTAAATTGGAAAAACAGTTTAAAACAGTATTTGTAGAGGTTCAAGCCTAGGGTTTCAGTCTACTGATCCATATAGTTGATCCATTGGAAGCTTTCAGAGGCCATTAAATTTTATTTCTCTCTGAACAACAGTATTGTAGTCTTCCTACACATGAAGGACTTGGTTTTCTACTTACTTCGTCACAGGAGTTCTCCTAATGATGACATGTGCTCTCACTTGAAACTGTTCACCATGTCATGCATTCCCACACTCTCCCTCCACTTACACTCTTCTCAAATGCTTTCAGCCAATGTAGTTTTACCCTTCCCTAGGTCAGGGGACATCAGTGTCATTAGAGATTTGCCAGTGGATTTGTTCTTAAAAATACTTTTGCTAATAGAGTAACCATTTATTAACATGTATTTATGTTTCACTTTTGGCAAAATTTTAGTACTAAATTACTTAGAAATTAGTACTTGATATTTATACCTCTTATGAATAATGACTGAGACCCTAGTGGGAATCAGAGCCGGTACTGTAATGTGCATTGTGAGCAGCAGTCTCTGCCCTCCAGAAGGGTTTTAGCCTGAGCTGAGATCTAGTGGTAACCGTTTGCAGAAGAATGTATTTGTAATCCTGACCCAAGTCAAACTCATTAAAACGACCGAGATAGGAATATTAAATGAGATTTAGGACATGAACTATGGCAGACCACTTTGTGAAATGCCAGAAAGCTGGAGATGGAAACACTGTTCAGAGAAAGGTGTTGTTTTCCATCCTCAATGAAAATAATACTGTTCTGTTCAAGAACCAGATGAATATGATCATTGGATGTGTACCCACATGTCCATCAGTAGATGCATAGTTAAATTATGGTATATCAGTGGAATGTGGTATTCAGCTATAAAAAGGAATGAAATACTGATTATTGCTAAAATGTGGGTGAAATTTGATCACATTAAGGTTCTAAGTAAAAATAAAAGCAGACACAGAGGCAACCTGTTATGTAATTCCACTTATATGAAATGTCCAGAATAGGCAAATAAAGACAAAGTAGATTGATGGTTGTGAGCCAGAGGCTAGAATAGGAAGTGAAATTGAATTCTGACTAATCACTGCCCTTTTTTTTTAATTGTGACAAAATATACATCACATAAAATCCACCATTTTAAATGTCCAGTTCAGTGTCACTGCTCATTTTCACCTCAAGCTTACATCACCGTTCTGGAAGAGCTCACACTGAGCATAAAATCCATCCTTCTGATTGTCTAGTCAGTGGTTTTTAGTGTATTCGGAGTTGTACAAGCATAATCACGATCTAATTTTAAAGTATTTTTGTCACCCACAAAGAAGTCACTCCTAACTTGCTAATATAGTCCCTAACCTAGTAAGCAGCCCAGCTGAAATGTAATCCCTGGTCTGTCCACTTCCAGACGTACTGGACATGGAGCATCGGGCATCTGCAGCAGTTCTGCCACCAGCTTCTTAGGTTGTCCCTCGTGCATCACAGGAAAGGGAAAAACCATCCGACCTGTCTTCTTTATCTAGAAACTCATGTGCCTATATCCTTTTCCTTATTCTTTCTTCTTTGGAGAATGGACCTTCCGCCCTTGCTCTGAATATCAGGGCCTTACTAACCCACCCTTTTCTGCACCCTCCTCAGTCTTGCCATTAGTAATAGGCATAGTTTTCATCCACACCTTTTTCAGCCACAAACATAACCTGGTGGGTAGGAGCAAGAGCACAAATCCTAGGCATAAATCCTACACACTCAGTTGAATGATCTTGGGCAAATTACTTAACTGCCTCAATTTCTTTCAATTTAAATGTAGAAATTAAATTTCTATAAAATGAGTTTGATAGCCTTTAGCACAGTACACAGCATTCAATAAATGGGAGCTGCTGCTGTCAGTATTTTGTTGTCACCCTCGATCCCTCATTCCTTTACAGCAAGAGCTCAGGAGTAGTTGAGAATAGATAGTCTTTTTGAGAATAGACCATCTTTAGTTCCTTACCCCTTATCTTGATCCATGGTAATGTGTTGTCTTATTTTGTTGAAATTACTGTGAGAATCACTTCTCAGCCTTTTTGGCTAAGATAAAATGAAATTACTACAAGACACCGGTGATTCTGATTGCCAGATTTAGAAAACAGACCCTTTATTTGGATCTTGCTTGCCAGTTTTTACTGCTTATTACTTCTAGAAACTCGTTAATGTAAATTCTTTGGCACTACCTGGCAGTGAAGATTTTTACAGAAGTAAAGAGCTTTAGAGTAAGGCCTAAAAAACTTATATTGGGAGATTTCAGTTGCTCAGTGGGTTAAGTGGCTGACTGACTCTTGATTTTATCTCAGGTCATGATCTCAGGGTCCTGGGATTGAGCTCCACGTCGGGCTCCGTACTCAGTAGGAAGTCTGTCCGGGGAGTCTGTCTCGTCTGTGTCCCTTTGCACCCCCCTAACCACTTGCACGTGCGTGCTCTCTCAAACCTTTTAAAAAACTTTTAAAATATTTAGTTTTTCTTACTTCAAATGTACAAATTGAGATTTATAAGGTAATACACATTTATTTTAGAAAATTTAGAAAATATTTCTTTGAGGCACTATGATATTGGTAAATGTCTGGGCTCTAGAATTTTCGGTCTGGATTCAAGTCCTGACTCCATCATTTGCTCCTGGCTTTTGACCTTGGTCAAGTTATGTATGCAGCTTCCCTTTCTCTTTTTCCCTCTCTCTAAAATGAGGACAACAGTACTTGGTGGTCACATTGTAAATGTCAGATGAGAAGTTTAACATGAAATATGTATTAAACACCTACCACAAAGTAGGTGCTCAGAAAATGTTGGATATCACCCTATTTTCTTGAAACACAATCAGCCTAATTTCTCCTTTCTTTGATGCTGGGAGTAAACTTTATTCTCCAGTAGTATAAGAAAGTCCTCAGGGTTATTATAAAATGTGTATTTAGAGTATTTATGTGATTGGTTGGATTTTACAGAATTTGTGTCTCTGTTCTGGTTGCCATTTTGCTGTTGACTCTTATGAAGTCCCTTGCTATGTGCTAAATAACTTTGGCAGAGGCGTGTAGTGGAAATAGACTGTATTCGAGGGCTAGAGTGCTCTCCCATCACTCCATGAACCTTTTAATGAGAGGAGGACCAAAAACAAAAACAAGCCCTGTGGACTTGGAATAGTTTGGCTAAAGGGCTGTATCATGACATTTTCATTCCTTCAGAGTTTTGCCATTGTCAAAGAATTTGTACATTTATCTCAAGTGACATAAAATCAGAGTTAGAGCATGTCCTCTGTTTAAATAGTATTGAACCAAATCTAAAGTGAACATCCTACATGTAGGAGATCGCAGGGTATTATCCCCATTTGTCTTTTAAGATAATATGTGTGCTGGTCATCTTCATTACCAGTGTCATCCCACAAACCTCCCAGGATGTGAGGTAGCATCACTGTTTTCATTGCTGTGTATAGCAACCAGAAATATTGTCTTTAGGGGTGCAGGGCCTTCTGCAGTATTATCTTTGGCTCTTGGAATTGTCCCACAGGGAGAGAACGCGCTGTACATGTGCGTGGGCACCTGTTGCTGGATTATGCAGACTCTGTTGGGCAAATGGCTTTTATTTTATCTTCATCTAAGCTCAGATTATATTCTCCTTCCTGAGTTAACTCTCCCCAGTTTTCCTCCAACCACTGTGGAAGAGAATATTAGGGCATAAAGAGAGAACTCAAGTGTACATAGTGAGTATATTACAAGAACTTGATAAACGATGAGTTAGTTCAGTGTTATAAGGAGTTGATAATGGTAAGGACTTAGAGGAGTTCATACCTTGCATGTCAGACAGAACTGATATTCTGGTATATTTTACACATTAAAAATAAAATCCCAGGAGTTTTAAACTTAAGCAGATAGCTCTTTGAGAAAGGATCCCAGGCCCCTCCGTTGCTTAAGTGTAGTAGAAGTTGGATGATGTGTACAGCTTCAGCTTTGATAGAAACAAACAAAAACAAAACAAAAAGCCCCACTGGTCTCAGTGAGTCAGATCCAGTGGGAAGAGACTTATCTTCTCCTTTGTGCTCCCTTGAGGACACACTGTAGGAAGAAAGCACTGATAAAAGTCTAAGGTCAAGAAGAATGAATGATTGCAGGTTTAAAGTGACAAATCCGATTGTGTTCCTGTCCCCTGCTTAAAAATCTCCAGTTGCATTCTCTTCACAGGATGGTCTCCAGGTACATCAGTCAACCACGCTCAGGGTCCTTGAGTAGCTGCACCTCATCACACTCCTCTGCATTGCCCCAGTGGTCTTCCTTTGTTGCTCTGACAGAGACCACCTTATTCTTACCGACCAGGTTACAGGTTATCTTTGTGGCCTTAGTCCACAGTTGCTCTCCCCCTGCTTCCAGGGTATTTTGTGAACTTTTAAGAGCATATGTTAACTAACACATTATAATAAATCAGGACTCTCTCTCACTACTCAAGGATGAGAAAGTAAACGTTGTCTTTATATCTCTCCTAGTGCCTATCAGGCATCCAGGCAGCTCTTCAGCCTCATTTACTGCATGGGAATTCCCTCAAAGTACTATTAGTTAGTCATTCCATGTTCTCCTACCTTGCCTCTAACAAAAGTTCTACTGCTCTGATTATTTCCTTTTCTCTACAGGCAGCATAATTCGTTGTATGAGGCGCCTGGAAGAACTGCTTCGACAGATGTGTCAAGCAGCAAAAGCCATTGGAAACACTGAACTGGAAAACAAATTTGCAGAAGGTCAGTATTTAGTCTGTGAGCTTTTTTTTTTAATAATTAAGGCAAATCATTTGAGACTTGAGTTCTTGGCCATAACATAGGAAGACATTTTCAGATGCTCTTCACTGGAATGCCGTGGAGGGCCATCTAGCAATATTTAAACATTTTAGTCTGTGTGGGAAAAAGTTTTGAGATCTTATATATAATTGCTTATAAATATTTATTGTGTACTATGTGCGGCATGGTTTTAAGCACCAGGGTGTACAGCAGTGAACAAAAAAACCCCCGCAAATCCCTGCCTTCACGGAGCTTACATTCTAGTGTGAGGAGACATAAAATAAACCAGTCAACGATTAAAGCATTTCAGGTGGTGGTAAGTCTATAGGAAAAGAAAGGAAGAGATGATAAGAATTGAGGGATAGATGAGATGGCCTGTGGCCCCCACTCGGAAGGTAGTATTGAGGCCGTTCGTGTATGCTTGATCGGTGTAAGCAACCGCAAGACCAGCGTGGCTAGATCAGAGTGAGCAGTGCGTAGAATAGTAGGAAGGAGAAAGGAGATGATCATGTTACCCCCCAGCCCCTAGCTTTTTCCTGAAATGATTGGAGGTTTGAGCACAGGAGTGGTGCTCTGGCAGTTCTTGTGGTTGCGTTGTCAGGAAGTGTGCAGATTAGCAAGATGGAAGCAGGAAGCCCAGGAAAACGATGAGAGACGGGCAGGGGATCGGAGGGTGGATGTAACATGCTTAGTTTGTTCTGTCTGAATGTTTGCCAAGAAAAAGGGCTGTGAGTTAACACATCAAAGAATAGCAGCCACCCTGTCGCTCTGACTTAGTTGCTCACATAGTCAGAGCCCCTAATGATTTCTGCCAACCAGTGTCCGATGAAGAGGTGTGCAGCAACTGGGTACTGTGTCCACACAGTAGGTGGGGCAGACCTGTTTAATCAGCCAGAGTTTGAAGTTCAGTTATATAAACTTATTAAATAATAAACTGTATGTTTGTCCTGCCTTAGTCCATAAAAATCTCACATGGTAAGTGAAAATAGTGTCTCCTAAAATAGGCTGAAAATTCATTCATTTGGGTTAACTGCTTTTGACAGTTTAGTTTTCCCTCAGTGAGTCTTCGTGCAGAGGGTGAGACCATCCCCGCCCTGCGCACACACGGAGACACAGGGTCACAAGGGTCTAGGGTCACAAGAATGGGCATCTGGTTTGTAAGTTACCCTCCTCTCCACTCAGAGCTGGCTGTGAACTCCTCTGTCTTTTAGATCAACAAGGTTTTGTATCATCGGGATTGTTGTATGAAAACCCCACCAGAGGGGAGTTACAATCTTTGTGGTCTTGGAGGTTTAAACTGTCTTTTCTTTTCTCTTAGGAATCACCAAAATCAAGAGAGATATTGTGTTTGCTGCCAGCCTCTACTTATAAAGAGTTAGCTAAACAAATGTGAGAATTAACATTTTTCACCACCTGATTACAGTTGACTACAAATGCTACGGAAGTGTTGATTTGGTTGTCCCATGTCAAGGCAGTTGTACTCACACATTTTAATATGTATTATACTTCAATCAAGCATCATCCGAAGAAGGCATAGTATTACATACACATTTGTACATAAGCGTTACATTTTTTTTATAAAAAATGTACAGGTGGGCATGTTTTAGTGAGAGGCTTGAATTTTTTTTTAATGAACAGAGCTATAAGAGAACTGTTGTGTTAAATGTAACTATATACACACAGGTAAAGTGGGCATCCAAGAGATATAGCAGCAGCAGTCCCTTAAAGGCTTGTACATCGTGAAGAAAACTCATCCTCTTGTCTTCTGGTTGCAATCATTTTCCTTTAGAAAGCAGGCCAGCTTCATCTGGGCACTGTTAAGGTTCGTGATTATTCCCGAAGTGATTCCCTGCCGTTGGTGTTTCATCCAGAGTTGTATGGGAGTCCTCCTGTTTCCTTTCTTTAAAAGAAGTTCTCTCCTTGAAGAAATCGGATACATACACTACCTACAGAAAACAAGTTATACTTAAATTACATCATTAAATCCTTTGTCCCATTTTCAGTTTAAAATCCATATATACAGCTGTAACAAGCAGCTGGCAAAAATAATTACTAACCCTACCACAAAGGAAGGGTAACCAAAAAAAAGTAACTAACAGGAAGTTGGAAAAAGAGATTCTTTTAAGTTGAGAGTTGCTTAGTGAAGTTAGGTCTTGAATAAATAGCACTTGGGTTATTCCGCAGTTCCTGCCAAACCAAAATGAAACAAAACACTATAGCCATAGCCTTTTACAAAAGCACATATAGTAAGATTTTTGCAACTTCTGGAAAAAGCAACATAGTTGATTACCCAGTAAAAATTACTGAGCCGCATTATCTGCTTTTGGATAGTTTCCTCCCTGGGACAGGTTTTCTACTCACTCATCCCAATGTTTATTGGTATCATGGTGTAGGCTGCCGCCCTATATACTTACAACTAATATTGCAACCATGGCTCCTTGAATAAGTCCAATCAGTACATCGCTCCAGTGGTGTTTGTAGTCAGAAACTCGAGAGAGGCCCACGTAAATGGACGCAGCAATAAGACCAAACTGCAGTGTGGGGCGTAAGAGTCTTGCCCAGTCGCCCTTCATCCTGGCTTGAAGGTAAAGCTAATAGAAAAGATAGGAATAAAGAGAAGAGTTTAACATATCATCTGGAAACTTGATATATCAAGTATCACTCACCCCTAAAGGGTTGGTGTTTTACATGATCAAGTCATTATATATTAATAATCATTACTCTTAATAACCATTAAATAAACAGTATAAATTATATATAGAATAGGGCTTTAGGCAAGCATTCTTATGTTCATCAACACTTGAAACTTAAGCCAAACAAAAAGTGATTGCCCCAGAAACTTGTCTTTAGAACAGTTCATTACTGTACCTGTTCAGCTAGACTACTTTTCAGACTAAACAGGGCAAAGGGTGTCCGTGTTTATGCCTCTCTAGCATTTCAAGGGCAGCTCCTCTTGCAGTCTGTGCTGTAATCCTAATTGACAGCCCAGTGTTATCCTTAGTTCCAAGTCTTGGGATAAACCACTAGCATTCTGAGCACAGGGTTGTCCTTACCCTGGGCCAAGCTACTACATTTTCCACCCCAATCTATCTAGAGATTAAGTTTGTTTAATTCATTCTGTTTACTCAAGTGTTCTACTCTCCTCAGGTTATTTTAAAGGGCAGCAGAGTCTGCATAATCTGTATTTTAAGTAAATCTAATACTCTGCCTAAATAAAACAGGTTCTAGTTGAGTCCTGACCCAACAAGAATTAGTCTTTGATTAGCACGTGTGCCCTTTAAGTTCCATGACTTTTTCCTACACTCATCAGACTTGAGAATTTCCCCTTTTCTGTGTTAGCCTGCCTTTATCTCAGGTGCATCCCTAAACACTGTGATATAGAGGAGTTTGGATAGTTTTCGTATCATTTCCCTTCAGCAAATCTGGTCTTTTTTGAAAAACGAAAAAATTCTGCCTTATTTCTATCTAATAAGAATATGGTTTTAAAATATATTTTAAAAGTTCTGTTTGGTAATTTGTGACTCATACAACTTAATTACATTTCTCAGAAAAAAATTTACAAATTGCTGTGCCCACAGTAGGGCACAATGCCCACAGTATTCATAGTTGACGAATATGCCTTGCCTACTTGAAACAGATATACAGATCCATTCCCAGCTCTTTGTGCACTTTGAGCGAACATTCAGTTCTCGGCAGCTGGCTAAAACTCAGACTAATTTTATCTGGTGTTTTATGGTAGAAACATGCAGGTGTGAAAGAGCATACCATTTGTTCAATTGAGTTGCACTTATTAGCTAGTTAAAGTACTCTTCTTTCTTGCAGAGCCCCTCCTTTTCCTTTTTTGTTGTTGAAACTTTTAAAAATGTAAACAGTAAGAGGTTTTTTTCGAGATTGTGGATTTGGGGATATGGTTGGTTCTGGTTGAAGCTGCATCTGGCAACTGAAGCCAATTAGGTAACCCAGCCATGCCAGTAAGATACCCCTCCACTAGGTCTGTCTTCACTGGAAATGTTTTCTTCTTGTAAGGAGAGTAGTATACCTGGACTGGGTGTGAAGCTAAGTTTTAGATGTTACTCCCCAGAAGTTCAGCTGTCCCTCTTGATTATTTAGCTGTCTTTTCTTATAACTGTTAAAGGCATGGGTTCTTCAGACCATAAAAATACATACCTGTGAATTATCCTTACATGAATGCCCCTGAGAGAGAACTGCACCTATCTCTGTTCGGGATATAACAAGGAAAAAAACAATACCAACTCTAAAATGGATTTACACTTAGTCCTAGTTTGTGCTTCCAACCCAAAGAAAACTCAGGACAGGACTTTGAAGGCTTCTAAAACCCTCCTAACAGTATTTTCCTTCCAGAGACCCTCACTTGAACTCTGTGTAGCTTGCCCAAAAATTCCTCAACATCCCTGTGAAAAGACATAGCATTTACTTACAGATTAGTACTCAAGCTTCCATGTACTCTAGGTAAAACCTTCACCCCTCTAAGTAGCTAGTTTCTCCTTACCCATCTACCCAAGTATATATTTCACCCTCTTCTCTGGCCACCCAGAGATGATTCCCACTGAGGGGGGTACTAGGAGTTCCTCCATTTTGGTTATACACCTAACCTTACCCTCCCCTCCAGGCCCTGGCTCCTCTGATGACCAATGGCCATGGTGTGCATAATGCTGGCTGTGGTCACAGAACAATTCTCACCTCCAGGTGAGGCCAGCTAATTGAGGGTGTTTCCTATAATCCTGCTCTCTTTCCCTGAGTCCAGGACACTCAGTGTAGCCCTGGGAAGACTAGGCATCGCTACAGGCCAGTTCATCGCTGTGAAGAATCATCCATTTCAGTAGATCCCATGGAGCTAAACACACTGAGTTTCTTGGACCTTGAGTCACCTGAGTTCCACAGTTGATATGCCCCAACTCCCGACATGGACAACTTTCCTCCCATGCTGCCAGCCAGAAGTCTTTCCTCCATCAGCCCCTTCAGCAAAGCCGACAGTGCTTGCTTTCTGGAGGCACTAGAGATTTGACTTTCTCTACCACTCATTTAACTCCTTCCCAAAATCATAACCTCTTGCCTGTTCTCTCCTTTTCCATTCTTTGATTTTGTGGGTTTATCACTTTTTATTCTATTCCTTGTCCTTTAAGAGGAAAGAGGACAGTATATGTATATTTAAAAAATAAGACTCCGTGGAGGGAAGTCTATGTTCGTAACTGAGAGCAGCAGTGTTGGAAGCCCTCACCACTGTCCCAGTACTAGCTGCAGGGGCAGGGCTCCTGCTTTAATGCTAAAGCTTACAATAAAAAGGCTCTGGAAGGCCCTGCCTTTGCAAACTCCACTCTCCCCACCTTCCCCACACGTGCATTTGCTAATCACTTACACACTGAACACATTCAGGTAAGGAAATCAGTTGCTTATCTCTTAAAACTCAGAAAAACTAAGGAACTCTACACCCAGCGTTGTGTAGGGTACGGGACACTCGATGGCAGTGTCAGTGACTTACAAATTCCCCTCTTGGGGGGAAACCGTCCTTCCACAGACAGAGGTGACCACAGACAGAGGTGAAGGGGGAGCCCCGTCCAGACCACACAGCTCTGCCTTCTCTTCGCAGAGTGCACTGAAGGTGACCCAGAGATCTGGGGGGCTGTATTCTCCCGCTGGAATTTGCAGAAGGATGAACAAGTTCTTTTTCAGAAGGTATAAAAAGAGCACCTACAGGATACAGGATAGGCTGGCTACTTGCGAACTAAACTTAAAAGGAACCAAAAGCTATGGTTGGGCAAGGACAGCAAGCCATGAGGAGAGATCAAAGGATGGTGCACTGTGGCAGCCACACCAGAAAGCCAGAGGCCAGTGAGACAGGTGGAGCAAGTTCAGTTCCCGGTGGTATGCTAGCTCTAGCCCATCTATGTCTTTACTATAAACCGCTCAAGTCAGTTAACTGACCCTTGATTTCAGCTCAGGTCACAGTTTCAGGGTCCTGGAGTCAAGGTGCACATTGGGCTCCCTGCTCAGCAGGGAGTCTGCTTCTCTCCCTCTGGAGCCCCCCCTGTCCGCCCCCCTTCCTCCCCCCAGCTCACATGCATGCACACTCTCTCGCTCTCCCTCTCAAGTAAATACATTTTTAAAAAACACACATTTTTTCCTCAGGGAGATCTGAGTCAATTACTTGAAACTAAAAGATAAAGTGTCAGCTACTAGTTACCTTTGTTTAATCAAAATCCCATTTTGGTTCTTAATTTGGATTTCTGTGACTTGAATGATGAGTCTTTTAAAAAGGTAAGTTTCAGTTGAGAAGAAAATAGTGTTTATACACCGGGGTTCAGACCATGAGAAGAACTTAAAAAAATTAAATCCCATGAGAACAAACACTGAATATCTACCGGAGGCCCTGTTACAAGAGCAGTCTGGCGGCGCACATAGGATTTACTTCCCTGACTGCCTTCTACGTACAGGAAGGGGTGTGCACACCTGTGCTACCCTAAGCCAAAAATGGCCCATCTGCCCATCTCCATCACTCTCCTCAAGCCCATTTTAAGATTCTTTCCTGAGCATGCTTCAGTTTGGCCTCAACTGACCTGTCCCATGGGGATTACAGTCCACTGGTGGGGGACGGAGTGCTGCCTAGTGAGAAATAGCCTCTGGATCCCTCCTGATCCTAACATCCAACATTCTGGTGAAAAGCTCTGAAGCATGAAGTTCCCAACTACAAATACGAGAAAGGTAGAAAAGACAACAGAAGCAATAACGTGCACCTGGTCACTGAGGTACTCCCCAGAGGCAAGAACAGGTTTGTGAAAGGAACAACTGAGCCTACCACAGGTGTCATCCCTGCTGTCACAGGGAAAGGCAGGAGGTATGTGGGGTTCCAGAAGGTACAAACCAAGTTGAAGCTAGCGGGAAAAACAGATACGTCATATACTACACTGACCTTTACACTGCTCCATGCCCATTTTTTCATGTACTGAAGAGGCATCATAGACATCTACCACAGGAGAATTTGGAAAACAAGTTAGCCATCTCACGGCCTCAAAAGGAAACCACAGTGAGGCCTATCTCGGTTTCTCCCTGTTTCTCCAGCAGAGAACCATTATCTTTGTGACCAGGCGGTGCATCTGAGCAAGAGCTCAGGGCAAATCAGATAAAACCAATGATTGTGAAGAACCCAGATTTAGAAAGCAAAAAATAGTATGATAATTATTTTTTTTTCATTTTTTTAAAAAAGATTTTATTTATTTGACAGAAACACAGCCAGAGAGGGAACGCAAGCAGGGCAGGTGAGAGAGGGAGAAGCAGGCTTCCCGCCCAGCAGAGAGCCTGATGTGGGACTCGATCCATGGTCTCCAGGATCATGACCTGAGCCGAAGGCAGTTGCCCAACCAACTGAGCCACCCAGGCGCCCCAATAGTATGATAATTAGCCTTAAGGATAATCTACCAATATCCTCCAGGAATGTTCTCACTAAAACCAGGCATCACTGCTGGCCCCTGTGAAAAGGAAGGTTCCAGATTTAGTTTTGCCTCCCAACAAGAGCAAACTGCACAAGGGTAGGCCCTGAGCCGCTCTTCACATAGGGCTTCTGGTCAGGAAAACCTAACTGCTCAATGTAGAGTCAAGTGTCCAGTGTCTTAGCAAAGTAAAACCTTTGAAAATGGGATGAAAATAAGTTACTCTGTCCAGTATTTTTTTAAAGAAACAAAAGCTTCTTAGCTGAGATATTGCTAGAGATTCATAAAGGCAATTTCTTATTCCTTAAGGCAACAAGGATAGAAAGAATCAATTTGCTCAAAAGAACCAGATACTCAAAGGCAGAGGGGATTGTAGGAAGACGTTCCACCATGCAGGCAGCAAATGCTTCCCTGACAAGTGCAGAGAGGCCTTCCTGCTAACCCAGAGAGAATCCAACAATCTTTTTGTGAAAAGCTTCCTTATAGTTTTGTAGGGCACACAAAAACTGGGTGCAAATAAGACTTTTCAATGCGTGGGGTCACATTGGAAAAAAATGCAAAGGTATACACTTTTTGGTAAAAAATTACATATACAGCTTTTTAAATAAGGAAATTCAATGTGTCAATTGACACTACTTAGGTAATTTTTCATTATCTTACTATCACTAAAGGGCAGAACTATAGACTTTTTTTGCCTAAAATTTCTGGTGGAAAAATTAGCCTCCATTAAAGGGTCTAACTTCTCACCTATATTTTATTTTTTTAAGGTTTTATTTATTTATTTGACAGAGAAAGCAGGAGCAGGAACACAAGCAAAGGGAGTGGGAAAGCAGGCTTCCCGCCGAGCAGGGAGCTTGATGTGGGGCTTGATCCCAGAATCCTGGGATCATGACCTGAGCTCAAGGCAGACGCTTAACAACTGAAGCCACCCAGGTGCCCCTGACTTCTCACTTTTAAAACCTGGTTGGTGACCAAAATATTTTGTGAGGCTGGTTTATTTTTATTTTGCCTTTCCTTGATCCTGTAACACTTAACTACAAAATGATGTTTCACAGTTTCTTAATAATCTATTCTTAAAATAAGCCCCCCCCCCCATTTTAAAGTAGAGACAGGGTCAGCTTGCAAGCTAAGAATGGTTTACATTTTAAAGGGCTATTAAAAAAAAAAAAAAGAATATGCAATGGAGGCTGTATTGTGGCCTACAAAGCCTAACTATGATCTAACTCTTGACCGAAATCATCTGCCAACTCCTAAGCTAGAGCAACAGTAACATGTTCAACACAAAGAAGTGTTCTTGCTCTACTCTGAAACACAGCTTCTAAGACTAAGCCAGGCACCTCCATCTGAGGACAGATCTGGCCAGGAGAACACCCTAAGGCTGACCTCTGTTTAGTTTTTACTCTAGGCTTCAATTTTACCATCTTTAGGATTCACAGTTCCTAAATTTAGATGCAGAAACCCACGTTACAATTAGACAGGATTCATGCAGTTCCTGGGCTCTATTCACTTGCCCAATGCCTGGTATTAATTCACCCTTTGGAAACCATCTTCATGAAATATCGCCAACCATAGGTACTCCATGGTGAGTGCGGGGTAAGGTGTACAGATCTTGAGAGAAGTGGGCGGTATCAAAGAGCACTATCCAAACAGGAGGAGGGGAGAGCCAGACCCAAGGCAGCCTGCGGCTGGGAAGAGGGTATAGCTGAAGCACAGACATCAAGGTGCTTGGGCCACTGTAGGAATTAATCCAGGAATTTCATAACACTGAGAAACACAATTGGAGCTTTCAGGCTCCATAGTGTATTGCTAGGAAACGTGTCTCAGTTTATTCCTTCAGTACATCCCAGTACATTCCACATATACACATATACGCGCACACTGAAAAAAGAAGTCTCATAACATGGTTCCTTTCCTGGACAGTGAAGTATATTTGGATTCTGTGGCATTTGGCCAAGTTCAGTGGGCGTCAGTAAGCACTTCAACTGGCTAGGTGCAAAGAAGCCCTACCCGTATGCTCCTGCCAGCCTAGGTGGTTTTCATGGGTGCTGACTGTCCTGCCGCTGTCAAGTGCAGGGCTGGGCTGCCTGCCAGAGGAGAACAGTGGACAGGATATTTTCTTTAAGAGACTTTAAAGTTAATTTCTGGGTGTCAGGAATCCTTGATGGAAATTCTGGCTATCAAAAACTGTCCTCAGGTTTTAAATGATGTACATCTCCACCCAAGTCTGGGACTGACCCACGATGCCAAGGTGCCTAGGGAAACAAGATGAGTAACTGCCTAAGGAACTGGCAGAGGACATGGGGGTGATTAAATGTATATAAATGTGAAAGCTGGAAAGCAGGGAGACAACTGTGTGTTCAGGGGCTGAAATAAAAGCTGGGGCCTACATCCTCAGCAAGTAGATACTTCCACTGCTTAAGAGTCCCTGAAATGCAGTGCATGGTTGCTCTGCCTAACTTTCCTGAAAGGCCTTGGTCTGTGATAAATCTCTATACTTTTCTTTAAAAATTGATACCTCTAAGAGCTCATCCTGACCCTGTTACCAACCTACAGTCAACCTAATTTTCCATCTGCTTAGATCCCTACCTTGCCTCCTCATACACTGCAGGTTCTCTACAGAGCAGCCTTACCACCGAGGCCCTCTATATATTAATTCCATGCTCTATACACTAGTTTCATATTTTACAAAAAAGCCCTCAAAGTTTCTACTTGAATGGACAGCTATTCTGAAAAAGGTCAAAGGAGCAAACATGAACAGTAAACTACAGGCTATGGAGTATGATACATCTGAGAATATTCTTTACAATTAAAAATAGTTGGGGGGCGCCTGGGTGGCTCAGTCAGTTAAGCATCTGTCTTCAGCTCAGGTGATGATCCCAGGGATCGAGCCCCACTATCCAGCTCCCTGCCCAGCGGGAGGCCTGCTCCCTCTGCCACTGCCCCGCCCCCTGCTTGTGTTCCCTCTTTCTCTGTGCCAAGTCAATATATATCTTTAGGGGGGAAAGAAAGAATTGCTCGAAGTCACGTGTCACCACCTGACTTTTTCTTTAAAATAACTGGACTAGGGTTCAGATCAAGCAGTCTATCAGCAAAGCAAGGGAACCTGATGATGACTAGGGAACTGATAGACCTCAACAGCCTCCCAAGGCCTCTATCTTCCCAACTATCCCTCTTCTACTTCATGAGGAGTATCAGAAAGTCAACAATTTAGCAGTCTAAAGCAAATCATCACTATCACCTTCAGATTCTTGAGTCTTCTTAAAGGACTTAAAGATACACACAAGTGAGGGAGTAAAAAAGCAGAGAAGCAGTGCCGATGACGTCTGGCTGTGGGCATATAAAACATGTTCAAACACTGAAAAGCCATCAGTGTTGTCGCAGATTTCCGCTTTGGGAAGAGTTCTCAGGATACTAATGGCTCTAGCCTTCATCTCCCCCAGTTCCCATGCCCTATTTAAGAGGGAAAATATACAGTGGCTGCCTTTAGAAAGAATGCTAACTTTTCCTAATAGGATAAATGAACAGAAGATACTGGAATAGTACTTCTTGTTCTTCCCATCAAATAATGGCACATTTTCAGAAACGTTTGGGTGTGTATTTTCAAAAGGAAGCCTCCATTTCTGCTAAATTGGTACCCTGTTGCTTCCTCACAAAATTAAATTAGCCTAAGACAAAAGACTTACATTTCCAGAAATGGTGAAGAAGCCAAAAATTAGCTCAACTGTAATGGTTTTGAAATTGTGGGTTTGCATTTTGAATAGCACACACATTTGTAACTTTTATACTCTTTTGACTTTTCAAATTTGGTTTTTCGAATGAAAGCAGGATTCTGGTAAAAAAAAATTATTTTAAAGTGCCTCTAAATGAGACCAAACTAACTCCCAGCAGTTTATTCTTAATATTACATATCCTAGACTTATAATGTAAGCATTAAATACTAAAGAGCACGTAAATTGACCAAGGAAAGGGGGGGGGGAGCAAACAGCAAATTCACACAGAGCACAACCATATAAAAATCCAAGATGAAAACTGTAGCTGATCATTTAGGCTAGAGATTATCTCCCCTATCTTCCAACAAATTTTGATAATCTTGTCGGGGACCGAGGTATGGCTCAAGAAGGCCGACACAAGCAGGCCTGACCTTGCACCTACATAGCAGGATGCGGTCACCACAGAACCTCAGGGAGCCCAACGGCGCACATAAGGAGCACACCAATCAGTAGCCTGAGCACGCGCCTATCATGCCTGGCCCCACCAATCATGTACAAGAGCACGTACAAGAGCACGCC
>PITA01010004.1:0-74249 GCA_004023965.1 Spilogale gracilis
CTCCTCTTGCCTTGGAATAATAAAAAACTGGGACCCTTATCAGTCAAGAGAGACAGAAAAAGCAGAGACAGAAACAGTAGAGAAGTAGTAGGGAAACAGTAGGGAAACAGTAGAGAAACAGTAGAGAAGTAGTAGGGAAACAGTAGAGAAGTAGTAGGGAGACAGTAGAGAAGTAGTAGAGAAACAGTAAAGAAGTAGTAGAGAAACAGTAGAGAGACAAAAACAGTAGATAGACAAAAACAAAAGCAAAGACAGACACAGAAGCAAAAAGAAAGACAAAAGCAGAGACAATGCCTAAGAGCCTAAGAGCCAGAGAGCCAGAGAGCCTGCGAAGAGAGAACCTGCAAAGCGAAGGCCAGAGCCAGGGCCAGAGCTAGAGTCGAGCCAGAGCCAGTGCCAGAGCCTGCTTCATAGGTCTCTCCTGACTGACCTCGGGTCTGTCAGCTTGCATCAAACCTCCGTGTCCGTGTCATTATTTTCGCCTGCCAGACATCCCTTGGTTCGGGACCCACATCTCTGCTGAGGCTGGTCCCCGGCACCATCTCAATTTTAAAAATCATCTTTCTCGCTTTTACTTAATTTTTTTGTGCTTTCATGTAACCATTTGCAAAAGAAGGGAGAGGTTTCCTCTGGAGTCTCAAACTGCATGATACTAAGATCCCAATTTAACTGTTGTTGCCCAGGTAGTTCCAAGTAATTGAGGGAGGAGAAGAAACACTTGCAGATTTATAATCTGAGAAAGAAGTCCAAGGAAGTCTTCATTTAAAATGGGACTCTTTAACTGAGAGGTTCATGTGCTATGGTGTGCTTCTGAGGCTCTTTGAATCCCCTGAAACTGATGCAAATTTTTTTGTTTATGTGGGTATAGAAGTTTCTGGAAGTGAATCTATTACTTTCATCAGATTCTCTAGGAATCCATGACATGGCACCACCTATGCCCCTTCAAGAAGTTATAAACCAAGGATTTCATATTACAAATACTAATAGTACTGGTTTATACTCAGAAAAAATTAATACCAATGATAAAATTGGAATCCAAGCTTCCTAGTTTAGTGTCAGTTAAGATACTTTAGGGCTGGTATCTTCCTTCGGGTCTTCCAAAGGCCGACCTGGAGCGGAGGCCCTGGATGCAGATGGCTTAATTGGGAAGCCCTCCTGGAAAGTGCAAGAATGTGACAGTGAGGGATGGAGAAGAGAGTGGCCCACAGAGGTGGGTCGCTGCTATAGGGGCTCCTATGGGTTGCCCTGCGGATTATCTAGGGCAGCCCTAGCACCTCTCCACTTATTTCTGCTGCTCACTGATGCTTCCGGCCCTTCTATCTCAGACCTTTCCAGGTCGCCCCGCATGTGGACAGTACAAATTTCCAAAAGGCTGGAGAAAGCCGTAGGGGCAGAGAGCAGAGTGTTGCCGGCACCAGATGGAGAGATGGCAGCCAGAAAGTGGACTCAGCCAACTGGATGTGGCCCATTTCAGAATCCTTCTCTCACACACCACACCCAACTATCCACCTACTTGAAACTTCAAACTCTATAGCCTGTAGCACATTTGGCATACATGGTCTTTATCCCATTCAGCTGCCCTGCCTCAGTTCAGACATGTGCAATCACTCCCCTGAACTCCTGCAATGCTTTCCCACTGATCTTGCTCGTTTAAACCATCCTCTGGTCTGGAATGCACCCATGCGACCCTTCTAGAAGTGCATCTAAAAGTACCTGTCCTAGGTTTCCCACTCTTTGATGGCTCCCAATACTATCAAAGAAAATCCAAACTCCTTGGTGTCCTTGTTGGGTTTTTTACCTCTTCTCAGGTTCATTTCTGTCTTCCTGTGCGCTCCCTTGCTCTCTATCTCTAACATCTGGTGGATGGTCTCCAATGAATCGTCATTGCAAACCCTGCCTGGGCAGTCCCTAAAGTGAAGCTTTCACAAGGCACTCCACCCTGCTCCCCACCTAGGCAGCTAGGCCTCGGCTCAATGCTGCCCAAGTACACTCTGCCCACCCCTCTCCCCCGGGCTTTCTCTCCTCCACTCTGTACCACTTGCATCATTATTGTTGTACCTGGTACACAGTAGCTGCTCAAAATCATTTTTGAATGACTGCACTAAGCAGTAGCACATAATCACCGTATATTGTATATAATGGTGGTGTCTTCTATAAGACCGAGACCCTGTCCTCCCATCCCCGCAACTCTAGCCCTCAGTGCAGGAAAAATAATGTATTCCAGCAAATGCTTGTCAACATGAAGCATCATAAATATTGGCATGGTAGACGGTGAAAGAACGGAAGATAGAGTCACATGAGCCGAGTTCATATCTTACCTTTGACACTCGCTAGCTGTGTGGTCTTGAGTAAATTACTCAACCACTCTGAATGTACTTTGCTCATTTATTAAATGAGGGTGGTATACTATGTTAGATTATATTAGTGCTTCCAAATAGACACTCTCCTTTCCTGAAACAGTCATGTACATCCCTGGCGATTCCCATGTGACCTACAGTGTGCCTCTATGGGAGGTGTGTGCCGCTGTGCCCACGGACCTTGAACTTGGCCACATGACCTGCCCTAGCAAGGGATAGTGAGCAGATGTGGCACATGTCCCATCTGAGCTGACACTGAAAGAGCCCCTGCTCGCTGTGGGCATCGTGACCTTCCCAAGCCACAAGGAGGGCATATGCCAAGTGAAGGCTCTGTTTCAGCTTGGATCCCAGAATAAGAAAGGCTCTTGGAGAAGAGCCGCAGTTGCCCCACAATCTCAGAAGTTGACATTGAATATGAGCCAGAAATAAACCCCCGGTCTTGTAAGTCACTGGCATTTGAGCTTGTCAGGTAGCCTAGCATACGTCAGGAGAAGCCATTCCAGAATGTCACGAGAATGCATTAAATCAGAGAAGCCAAGTGCATCCTCGAGATGCTAGCATTCCATAGCTCTTTTAAAAACTCGAAGTCCCTTACCCCTGTTGTGTTCTGAAAACCCCAATCTAGCCCAGAGGTGGGCACAAAGTCAGGGTTCAAAAATATTCAAATACTAAGTGAATAAACACATCATTTGGGCTCAATCTGAAAACCAAAATACAGACACATCTTTTTCATCTAGTCATTTCCTAGCAAGATATAAATTACTTTCATAAAACTTTTTTATCATAATTTCAAAATAGCTTGCTTCAGGAATATTTCTACACAGTCTGGAGGAATTAAAGACTTGCATAGCACATCTTTTAGAAAGCCAACACAAGAACAGGATACATGATTTAACTGAGGAAGAGCTATCATGTATGTTTCTATCATGCATGTTTCTATCACGTATGTTTCACTTTGACCGTGCATGTGTGATGGCAGATTGCGAAAGCCCAGCTACGACTTCCTCTGTTCGATTACATAGATTACAAGATTATAGCAATGGTGTGACTTGGATTGAATATGTTTTCCATTCTGTATGCTTCTCTGAGGGGCAATATAAAGAAATACTTGTTTTGATCTAAATGAATATGTATTCAGAATTATCCATTTTATCCTACGGTCCTATGACCTTAACTTTAAAAAATTCAGGAAAACAGAGCAATGACTATAGAAATTGATACCTTTCTTTCTTTCATAATTGATTCCACCTAACCATCACATTTCTTGGATGCAGGTTTTCATATACAAAAACTCATAAATCCATCACTGGAGTGTAGCTTTGCATTATTTTCCAACATTTTACATAGCATTACCTGTAGAAACACCATTAATTTCAATAACACAGCTAATGAGTTACACATAAACTGGAGGAGAAAAAAAGAATTTAAAAATCGGCTTTGCATTTCCTAAGCACTCTGTTCATTCTCCAAAGCCAATAGAAACTACAATTTATCAGGAAGAGCAGATTCTGTGGGCCTGGGCCAACAGAGAAATGATACACTAATATTTATGTGAAAGGCCATTTATTTATCAAACACTTATTAAGTACCTATTATTTGCAACCTCTTGAGCTCACCCTAGAGATTATAAGATGGCCAGAGAGAGGTCCTGCCCTCAGAAGGACAGGTCTAATGTAAGACATGGACAAGTACATATAAGATTATGAACGTAGCTGGTGGCTTTGTTCTAAAAGACAGTAGGGCACGGAAAGACAGAAGAGGGACCCTAGATGGTGGTCAGTGGGGTTAGGGGAAGGCTCTGGGAGGAGGTCTGGGCTGGGCAAGAACAACTGCAGTACCCTGGAAGGCACCATAGGCAAGGACAGGGCAAAGCCAAAGAAACATAGTACAAAAATGTTTCCTAAGCTCTCCTCTGTTTCTCTTGCCACAGAATCAAGTCCTCACTCCTAACTTCCCTTTATCCAACCATCTCACTTCGCTCACCTAAGTGAGTTAGGTGCAAAGTGTCTTGATTAACAAGACAGACATGGTGGGCACTTGGGTGGCTCAGATGATTGAGCATCTGCCTCCAGCTCAGGTCATGATCCCAGGGTACTGGGATCGAGCCCCCGCACCGGGCTCCCTGCTCAGCGGGAAGCCTGCTTCTCCCTCTCCTGCATCCCTTCTCTCTCAGCTGCTCTCACTCTCAAATAAATAAGTAAAATCTTAAAAAACAAAAACAAAACAACAAGACAGACCTGGTACCACTCTCAGTCCTATCGTAGGGATCCTATGATGGGGAGCAGCTGAACCTAGAACATCAGACTCAGTAATTTGCGAAGAGAGACTCGGAATACTCCATGTTAAATACGAAGGTCAGTGAATTAAGTCATTGCTCCCATTGATGCATAGAATAAAATCACATCTTCATCCCTATGCTTTCAGGAATGAGCCAGCTCTAGCCGCAGCTTGCCTTCTCCTCCCACAGGCTGCTGCCATTCAGTGAAAAAGAGATGCCAGGACCCTGGTCTCCTGCTTCCCAAGAAGCCCACTCTTGCATAATTACCCTCCGACCAAACCCCAGGGTCCCTCCCCACGGAGGGATCAGTTCTGTACTCAAGACATGTCTAATGAGCTAGCACACAACAAGAGTGCCCTGGGCACCAGGGTATCGAGACAGTCCCACTCTTCACATGCTCATGGACTTCAAGGTCCAAAGGAAGAGAAATGCACAAAATAGGTCAATGCAACGTGTCCGTATGTCACACAGTGTGAAGTACTTGACAAAATATGTCTGCATTTCATCCCTGCATAGGGTCCTAATACACCCTAGTCCATATGAAGTATGATGGAAGAGGCAGGGCGCTGGGGAGGAAGCCATCCATAAAGGTCTCACAAATAGATAAGAATTAAAACTGGAATGGCGGGCAGAAGGTCCTCAGGGGACAGATGACAGGGAGGAGCCTGACGACAGACAGGCTGTGGAAGGCTGCCCAGCACCCCCAGAGACAAAGCCGTGCTTTTTTTTTTTTTTTTTAAGATTTTATTTATTTAGTGGACAGAGAGAGACAGTGAGAGGGGAACACAAGCAGGGGGAGTGAGAGAGGAAGAAGAAAACTCCACTGAGCAGGGAGCCCGATGTGGGGCTTGATCCCAGGATCCAGGGATCATAATCTGAGCCGAAGGCAGACACTTAATGACTGAGCCACTCAGGCGCCCCAAGGCCATGCTTTTTGAATTATGTCTACGCTGGGGGAAAAAAAAATCCTTGGAATATTTGTGTTTCATCATAGCAGACTGTTTTCAGGGTGATTTGTCTTTTAAAATATTCTTTGAAGGGGAAAGAGACTTCATTCCACAATCCAAGTAGAGCATCAAATAAAGGCACCAGCAGACCTGAAAGTAATAACGTCATCTGAGGTTCTGTGCTGATTCTACAGATTCGTTAAGAATACGTTCTCTGCATTTTAAGTAAAAAGGGGTGAGAGATCAGTAAAAGATTAGTATTTTAAAATAGGCAGCAGGAAGATTTCCCAGAAAGTAGGAACTTTTATTTCTTTTGGCAACTTTCTATGCACAAGCCTATTTGCTTGCTAAAATATTTTCTTCTCAGAGGAAAAGTGCAGTTTTGGAAAGAGATAAACCATTTCAGACCTTGCTCAGAGCTCACTGTGATAGCTATTACTAGCGCCTTCTGCTATTTCTACCTCTTTTTTTAATTTGAATTCCATTAGCCAACATATAGTACAGTATTAGTTTTTGATGTAGTGTTCACTGATTCATTAGTTGCTCATAACACCCAGTTCTCATCACATCACAGGCCCTCTTTAATGCCCATCACCCGGTTACCCCATCGCCCTCCCCATCTCCTTCTGCAACCTTCAGTTTCTTTCCCAAAGTCCAGAGTCTCTCATGGTTTGTCTCCCTCTCTGATTTCTTCCCATTCAGGTTTCCCTCCCTTCCCCTATGACCCTCTGCTTTATTTCTTATGTTCCACATATAAGTGAAACCATATGGTAATTGTCTTTCTCTGCTTGACTTCTTTCACTTAGTGTACAGTCAATAAAACTAACAGGCAACCTAGAGAATGGAAGAAGGTATTTTCAAATGATGTAACAGATAAAGGGCTGGTATCCAAGATCTATTTCTACCAGAAAAGAACATAGGCAGTAACCTCTTGTTCCCTACCTGGATGGATACACGGCAGACTGACACCTCTTCTTCCCCCTAAATTAGCGAGTTGATCCTCTTTGGCTGTAAACCGTGAGTCCCAGGGACCAAGGCCACTTCCAGGTAGAAACATTTAGGAGCCAGTGTGTGTTTCTCCAAGTTCTCCTTCCATGGCTAGGCAAACTCAAAAGCATCATGTTGAGACAGAACTGCCACAAGATTGAAGTCAAAGAATGCCATGCCACATAGAAGGCAAGCCACCTCCTCAGTCAATCTGACCTCCTCATTAGGGTTTGTGTGAGTGAGAAAGGAACACTTGTTGTAAGCCACCGAAAGTGTGCGCCATCCCCCAGTTGATACATGTGTTTCCAACTTGCAGAGGATCTGAGAATTTACAAAGCCATGTCCATGTACATTACTTTAACAGAGATTAATGAGTGACTATAATTTACAATCATAAACTTAGACAATGTGCCTAGGAAGGTAAGCTCTCTGGTTGAGACCAAAATGTTGGTCTTTACATTAATGACAAAGACAAAAAACAAAAAAACCCCTTGTCTGCTTTTGTTATGCAAATAAAGATATTATAGTAGCAGGAGTGGGAAGGGAGGTCACATCCAAGACACATGAATCTTTGTGTGTTACAACACACGCCTCTAAAGAAGTCCTAAAATAAACTTCTGATATCTCCCGAAAGGGCAATGTGATTATCTACAAGGTAAATATAACATTTTCTTGAACCACATAAAGTGTAATGATGCGTATTTATTCTGAGATAATATATATAATCCCACAGATTCTAGAAAGGAAATGGCTGAAAACCATCTCATGGCAAGTGTTCCTGCAAGAAGAGCAGGTAGGACAGATAGCTGGGTCTTCTCTTACACCACACACAAAGGCAACACGAAATGGATGAAAGACCTCAACGTGAGGCAGGAATCCATCAAAATCCTGGAAAAGAACATAGGCAGTAACCTCTTTGACATCAGCCACAGCAACTTCTTTCAAGACACGTCTCCAGAGGCAAAGGAGACAAAAGCAAAAATGAACTTCTGGGACTTCATCAAAATAAAAAGCTTCTGCACAGCAAAGGAAACAGTCAACAAAGCAAAGAGGCAACCCACAGAATGGGAGAAGATATTTGCAAATGACACTACAGGCAAAGGGCTCATATCCAAGATCTATAAAGAACTACTCAAAATCAACGACCCAAAAAGAAGGGTCTTCCTTTCAGTTACAAAATGTACAACAAAGGGCATCTTTGCTTTCTTATTCTTGGAGAAGACTTTGAAGCTTTCGCTGACTCAGTCACTTCTTTTCTTCAGATGTGGCCACTTTAATATTATCTGTTAGCAAACAGACTGATGGGCAAACTTCAAAGATGAAAGGATCAATATTTCTGTACAATTGCTCTAAAGAACCAGATAGCTTTGTTTAAGATATAATCGGAATTACCTTAAAGAGAGAGAAGAGGTTAAAACTCCAGAAGAAAAAAGCACAGCCCCATTTAACAGCACTGCCTAACACAATCTTTGCAACTGTAAATGTACGATGACCCACAGATCAATATTGTTCTATATTTTAAGATGCGGGTGCAACGCAGGGAATGCTCACTGTGCTTCTCTGAGAAAACACAGGATAATCTTGGAAAGCACAGATGTTAAGGGAACATCTAAAAATCAGGATGATCCCCCAGCTGAGATTATAGTTCAAAAATAAAGCACTGCCCTTGGTATATTCCTTAATATTTTTATTTGTACAACTATTTGCAAGTATAACAATTTTAGAGAGGCATTGTAACATGAACTTTATACTGCCTGGCTTTATTCAAAGGAGAATATCCAATAAGATTTGACTTGAGACCATGTGCCCAGAGGTACAGGGATAGGAAACATAAAACAACATAAAACAGAAGAGACCTAAAATCAAGATTTCAGGGTGTTCTGGGATAAAAATCTTCACCTTCGGCACTACAAAACTAGACCTGATTGTAGGTCAGTACTAATGCAGGTCAATGGGCATGACTGTATGTGTAACTTACTTGATTTTTTTGAGTCTCTTTACTTCTGAGATGGCAACCAGAGTCCACAGTTGGGAAGGGGTGTCAATACACAATGGCCTGTTGCTTGTCTTTGTAAATAATGTTTTACTGGAATACAGCCATACTAATTGTCTATGGCTACTTTTTGCTACAGAGGCAAAACTGAGAAATTACAACAGAAATTATATGGCTCATAAAACCTAAAATGTTTACCATCTCTCCTTTATGGTTACCATTTGCCAGTCCCTGGTCTGCAAGGTTGCTGTATAGACTAGGAATGATTTAACATAGTGTGTGGTACATGGTAGCTCTGTTGTTCGATCATTATTCAAGGAAGGGAAATGTTAAGGTCATACAAGCTAGGAAGTAAATATTTCAACTGCCAAATACTGTTTATCAATGATTTGTTAACCATCCGAGAAGAAGCTCTTACCCAAAGTGCTTCACTTAGTTGACAGAAAAGATCATAACCTGTTTTTTTACTCTACGGAAAAATGATGCAGGATGAATGCAAAGTGAAAGGACAATGACATACCATTTCTTTCTTTTTTTTCTTTTTTAAAGATTCTACTTATTCATTTGACAGAGAGAGAGATTGTAAGTAGGCAAATAGGCAGGCAGAGAGAACAAGGAAACAGGCTCCTTGACGAGCAGACAGCCCGATGTGGGCCTCGATCCCAGGACCCTGGGATCATGACCTGAGCCGAAGGCAGAGGCTCTAACCCACTGAGCCACTCAGGTGCCCTGACATACAATTTCTCACCTATCAGACTGGCAAAAATCTCAAGTCCCAACGTATTCTGTTGGTGAGGCACTGGGGAAATGCTGTGATGCATTTTTACCAGGAGTGCAAATGTGAAACTCTAGGGAGTGAAATTTGGCAAAATTAGCAGAATTCCACATAATTTACTCATTGATTGTCCTGGGGAATCTAATCCCTAAGATATCTGGCAAAAGCACAAGTGTGCACAGGGTTATTCATCACAACATTTTTCTGTAAGAGCAAAAGACTGAAAATAGCCTGACTGTTTTCCATGAGCTACTGGAAAAGGAGTTAAAGCAAGTTGCTTGTGATCCATTTTCCTTTGATTACCAAGGAGATACTGGGATTGAGGGAAGAAGGAAAGTGACTTGACTCAGGCTTCTTGTGAACATATGAACTATATCACTGGGCAAATAGAATAATTAATTAGTTTGTTACTATTATTATTATTTTATTTTGGTAAGAAGAGAGTCCTCATCAAGCAAGAAAGTCCTGGTTTTGGACGTTAGGATAAATAAATCTTCTATCCATAGATCTCCATTCTGGAGAATGTCACATGAGCTCTTCATATTTCTTAAGTGTAAACCTGGAGATGTCAGGAAATCATATTTCCTACTATGTAAGAGACTTGGAAATCTCACTGGAAACCTCATTTATCACTCTGTACCAAAAAGTATATATAGTTGGTATTATTATGATAAAGAAGGATGTGAGGAGCCACACGGGATATCCTGGATTTCTCTTTCCATTACCAGTGTCCCTCAGTAACTTGAATCCTTAAAATTATTACTAAAGCTTGATACAGGATGAGATTCCCGATTTAATCAATCTCATCCTTTATGGGGGCTTATCCACCTAAAGGAGGGGCAACTGGGGGTTCATGGAGTGAAGAATATCTATATACACTGATGGGGAACGATTTCCATGACATACTCCTGGTGGAAAAAAACCAAAAAACCAAAGGGCAGAATGATGTATATAATATGCCACTCTTCATGCAAGACCAGGGTAAGGACATAGTCACATGTAAATATCAGCTTGCATATGTGCAAATAAACACCAGAGGCTTACACCAAAAGCTAATAATCACGTAAGTGGGGAAGGAAGAAGGCACAAGACATGGGAAGGGACGCATGTGACAGTTCTCTGAAAACACCTTATATATATATAAACATATAATTTGTACTGGGAGACATATAAATGTTATATATTCAAAAATAAAATGAGATTTTTAAAAAATCCATTGAAATTGAAACAATTCTGAAACAAATGAACCAAATTATATGTAAAAGTTAGAAAATGACCACAGAGGAAAAAAACAAAACATAAACTTAGGCAACTTAACTTTTGAGTCTTTAGTTGTACATCTTTAATGTAATATAAAAGGAAGACTTACAGCAAATTTTAAAGCTTCGTTTAATATTCTTGGTGGCTCAGTTGGTTAAGCATTCAACTCTTGGTTTTGGCTCAGGTCATGATCTCATGGGTTGTGAGATCGAGCCCAGAGTCGGGCTCCATGCTGGCGGCGGGGGGGGGGGGGGGCTCTGCTTGAGATTCTCTCCCTCTGCCCCTCCTCCCACTTGTATGTGACCACAAGAGCTCTCTCTCAAATAAATGAATCTTTGAAAAATTTTTTTAGACTTTATTTAATATTTTTATTATGAGTAGTAATATTAGTTTTTTAAAAAAATAGATACATTAAAATAAATAAGTTTTATTAACAACCAAGATTTTTAGTGAAAAAGAATATAAATGCAAATATAGTACCAGAGAAGTGAAAAATCTGTAAGGCTATGTCTGATTTGGAAATAATTTAAGAATTCAGATTATTTTTTTTATTTAAAAAAAGGTATTTTCAGGGCACCTGGGTGGCTCAGTCAGTTAAGCATCTGCCTTCGGCTCAGGTCATGGTCCGAAGGTCCGGGGATGGAACCCTGCATTGGATTCCCTACTCAGCAGGGAGTCTGTTCGCCTTCTCCCTCTCATCCTCACCCCTGCTCCTGCTCTTGCTCTCTCAAATGAATAAATAAAAATAAATTTAAAAAGGTATTTTCTAACTCTAACACATATTGAAACAGCCCAGAAACATGACAGTCCAGATATGATGGGCATCCGTAGTATTTATAGAATTTGATTTCAAAATACCATTCTCCACAAAGAAAACGGCTCTTTGCCAGGTCTAGAATACTGGATGGGCTTGTATATCTAGTTGTACTAGAAACAAGGAAACTATCCAAGACTGGGGGTCCTGTGTGGAAAGGACAAAAGTCGATGTGAATTTGTTTCCCAAGACTGAAAGGGAACAAAGTGAACATAAGTGAAAGAAGGAGCTAGCATAACAAGATAAACAATACCACAAACAGACAAATCCACAATGTGAGACATTCTTCCAACAGCTGACCTGGTTTCTTGACAAGTCAATGACATGAAGAAAAACAAAGTGAAGCTGGGAGGGAGTTGTTACTGGAGATGTAACAACACGACGGAATGTGTGGGCTTCCGTAGCATGGGGATGAAAACCAGTGTCTGCACAGTGAGATTTTTGAGATGGTCAGGAAGTACAAACATTGACTGGATACTTCATGATGCCCAAGACTTATTGTTATTTGCATTTGGCATGAGGGTTGCAATATGATTCTGGAAGAAACACCCACATTTTTTTTTTCAGAGATGTGTCCTCAACCTATGTGGGGACGAAATGACACGATGTCTGAGATTTCCTTTAAAATATTTTAAACCCGGGGCACCTGTGTGGCTCAGTCGTTAATTCTCTGCCTTCGGCTCAGCTCATGAGCCCAGGGTCCTGGGATCAAACCCCGCACTGGGCTCCCTGCTCGGTGGGAAGCCTGCTTCTCCCTCTCCCACTCCCCCTGCTTGTGTTTCCCCTCTCTCAATCTCTCTCTCTCTCTGTCAGATGAATAAATAAAATCTTAAAATAAATAAATAAATAAAAATAAGTAATAAAATAAAATATTTTGACCCCTACCCTCTAAGAATAGACAAAAGAAGTACAACAGCGTCCTACTGAAAATGGATGAGGACATTTAATTGTTATTCTCTTCCCTTTGCTTACTTGTTTGTCGTCATGTGAAGAGAGAATCAAGAGACAGCTGCTTTGGGAAAAGGTTACACACAAAATGAAAGAGTGACATGACCTTCTTCTGCTTTCTTTTAAGTTGGCCTGTGAGATCCGCCCATCTCAAGCCTAACTCCCGAACCAGCCTTCCTGGGGCACCTGCGGCGATGTGCGGACTCAGTGGAAGTTTATGTAGAGAAAGAGAGAACTCTGACACCAGAAATGCCACCAGTCAGCCTGGTGCTGAGCAAGTCTCTCTTGCTACTGGAGAACGGCATTTTTAAGTAGTTTCTTATTTCTCTAAGCACTCCATCAGTTTGATTAACACACATAAAAATACATTTTTAATATCACAAAAAGAACTACTCAAAATCTGCCTTTGGAGCAAACAAAGAAATGAAAATCACTTTTCTCTATTCCAGTAGCTGTACCGAGGCGGTGAGCTCCAGATAAGACACCGAATGCCCCTGGGTCGGGTCTGTCCCATCATGCAGGCTGCCGCTGAGTTCCAAGGCAGGTGGGTTAGCCACCTTACGGACCCTACCTCGACTTTGTTGACATTATAATGAGCCCATTTTAGGACTGCTTTTAGCTAGGCGTGCCATGATCTCAGCTTTTAACTCGGAGCGAGTAAGACCTAACAACTTTGATGACTGGGAAGATGTCAATATCAATATGCATTTCTTTAGGCTAAAACTATAGAACCTGGGTGGCTCAGTCAGTTAAGCGGCTGCCTTCAGCTCAGGTCACTGTCCCGGGGTCTGAGAGCAAGCTCCACAAGCAAGCTCCTGCTTCTCCCTCTCCCTGTGCCCCTGCTCTTGTTCTCTCTGTCTCTTTCTCATGCATGCACTCTCTCTCTAATAAATAAATAAATAAAATCTTTAAAATAAAATAAAATAAAACTGTAGAACTGATATGACTTAGGCGGTGCTAAACCTAGGAAAGATCAAATGACTTCCTGGAGTTCTCCAGTTAGACAGCCCACCTTTGATGCTCTTTTCTAGTTTAAGAGGATTTTCACATAAATTCCTCTGCATGAAGGCAGGGATTTTACAATGAAAATGGCTACTTTACAAGGAAACGGAGGCTCTGCAGACAAAATAATGGCTTCCTCACAGCCATACAGTCCCTAAAATAGTGGTGGTGAGACCACGGATTTATCATTAGTACATTACTTAGAATGAAGCAGGACGTGAGAACATAAAAGTAAAGACATGCTAACAGGTTAAACCATGCTTACCTCTCAAAGCCAATCTGCCGAAACGTCTTTTCCCACGTGGAGCCTACAAAGAGAGGAGAGAACATAATTAATTGGTACACACTAAGCACACAGTTAGTTCCGTCCTGTGTTTGCAGACCCTGGGAGATACCTGGTTTTAGAGTTAAGTGGGATGAGTTTTCTCCAACTCCAATCCCCAAATGGCCCTCTGGAGGACGGTCCACATAACGCATGATGTGACAAAGCTCCCTGTCACATTCCTTGGTCACACTGCAGGCTACTAAATCATTCCCTAAACATCTCAATGGGTCACAATAACATGAGTAAAACTCTCCCTTCAAAATTAATGCAACAGCATAGCGTAAGCTGTATTCTCTAAAACGGAACATTTAATTCTGTGGGTCACACGGAAAGCTAGGTGGCTCTCTGAAGGTCCTCCTCACATCAGGTCTTTATCTCATCATTGATGAAACACAAGGATTAACATTTATTTCTTTTTAAAGCTAAACATTTAAATAAGAGGTCTCTTGAATATAAAAATACTGTTTCCAGTGGCATGATTTGAAGAGTAGTATATCCAAAACCATAAAATAACAGCTGGGTTAAAAAAAAAAAAAGAAGAAGAAGAAGATTCTCTATAATTTTTTCATGTAACAGTTCTTCCCTACCTTATAGGCATAATAATTTTCTGAGGACTTGATATAAAGAAAAGTGCTAATTGTTATTGAAGATCACTTTAATAAAAGTTCAGGGTGTGTATTAAACCCCACGGTTTTACATTTTCCATTAATCAGTGGCAAAATTATTTTGATTTCAATAAATCAAATCACCTAGCCCTAAATTTGTGAGTTGTGTTACGCACTAATTGCTTGATGATCACAGCAGATCATCATTACCTTTCTATACAATTTCCTTCTGCAAATAGGAAATGGCCGATTCAGCCTTGGGTCTCCAGAGGCAGCTAAAAATCTACCGTTCTTCTTTTTCTCCAGTCACAGTTAACTAGGCTGGTGCTATTTCTTTCTTGAGAACTCTGCCTCCAGTGTTTTATTGGCAGGTGACAACTCAGTGTCTCCTGGGCATTAGTCTTCTGGGAAGACAGGTAATTATACAGTATTTTCCCCAGGCCCTCTCTGAGGACTGAGCTAGTACCAAGCGAGCATGAACTTGGTGTTTCACTATGGGCTTTGGGTTCATGTGCTTGGTTATGATGAAGCACTTTAAATACGCATGATATATAATAAAGGACTGCATTTTGGGTATGAATTATACACACATGCCCTGCCACACAAATTTAAAGCAGATTCAGGCTTATCTCCTCCGATGAAGTCACTCTTATCCAAATTGAATTCCAATATGCTTTGCTGAGTAGGAGTGAAAGTCACGGAATCTTAGCTAACCAGCCCAGGAATCTCCGCAGCTCCTGGTCCAAGGGGCTAGGCCTGTATGCATGCCCTCTGTCTTGAGAATCCCATGCAAGACAATTTAAAATCCCTATCTCAGGAATTCTTGGAAGACAATGATCCCACCCTGGAGATCCCAGCAATTAAGACATTGGCGAAACAACACAACCTGAGTCAGAAACCATGTAAAGACAGCTGGCAAGGGGCTGGCCCGAACAGAGAAGTGGGAGAGATTAGTAAGAGTCTCCTGCCAAGCGAGAACCAGACAGTCTGAGCTCAGACCAAGAGGGAAGGGTCTAGGGAAGGCTGGAGGAGTGAGTGAGGGGGTTCAGTTGTTTTTCTTCTTGACTTGCTTCCAGGTAGAAACGAAGCGCCTTTACATTTTTTCTACAGTTTCATTTTCTTCCCAGACCTGCTCAGCGTATTCCTAAATTGATTTTTTAAACAAATTTTTAAGAAAACCCCCTTCTTAAAAGACTCAATCTCTTATCAAGTTTAAATACAAATAAATCATTTTGCGATACAGCACTATCACGCTTTTAAAACATGATGTTTTAATTAAGACATAGGTTCCAGCTTCACATTTCTTAGAAAAGTAAACTTACTCAAATAAGCAGAACAAGATAAGAGTTTTTGGTGCGAGACTCACAGTACTCCTTAGGATAAACATTTTCAACTAATCAAGCACAACAGAGATGGTGGGAAAATGACTTCCTTCTAGTAGCTAGACATTAATGTAATTGATGATTTGAGTATTTTACATACAAAAGGCACTCATCTTTGTTTGCTACTGATGCTCTACTAATCATCCTGCTACATTAGATATAGGACTAAATATATTAAAATACGGCTTCTGCCCTCAAACACCACATACCCTAGAGGTTTGGGTTTTTATGTCTTTTGTGAGCACTTAGTCATGATGAAATGAGAAACACACAATAAATGCAACAGACATATCCAGATCCTTTGGCACCACGAATATTTTTGGCAGCTCATTATTCAGTTATTGGGGAATTCTTTTAAAGTCATTAACCATGTTTTACATGGTAAGGTAATATTATTCTCTTTTGCTGGAGCCGTCCAGCAGGGAGAGAAAAGTAGGGAAAACAAAAGTAGCTGGCAGATTTCCTTGATTCAACACTTTTTAAATGAGATTTATAATATGGAGAAGTATAAAACATGTTACATTCTTCAGGGGAAACTGAAAGACAGCAACAAAGAAGAGGGGTTTTTGCCTTTCCAACCATAGATTAAGTTAGAAATAATGAATTATGATTCCTCACTTCCCATACGTTCCCTTGATAGCACCAACACCCAACAACAGAACTGAAATCTGGAACGGAGCATCATGGCATCGAGAAGCTACAAACACACCCTAGACTCAAGGTCATTCAGTCTGCAGGGCAAATTCCCACATCTCATGTCCTAGGTGCCCAAGGTGACAAATGCCCTTTGGCACCCTGCAGCTCTGACACTCCAAGGTGGGGGAGGAGGGAACTGCTATACTTCTCTTCCTCTTTCCCTCTTTCCTTCCCTTTCTCCCCCCACTTCCTACTGGCCTCTGCAGATCCAAGCTCCAGCTCTTTCCAGAAGAGAAAGAAGTTATGGAAACTTCTTTTCTTGGGAGCTACCTTCTCCCGGCCAATGAGCTGATTCTGCTGGGGCTCCCAGGCCTATGACCTCTCCTGCTCTGGCTCAGCAGGCAGGGACACCTAGAAGATTTGGGACCCCAGAGCTCTGACCTTCTTTACTCACTGCCTTGTCATCCTTTGGGGGCTGTATTCTTGTCTTGCCTTCCTTCTTCATTTTCCTTTCCTTTTTCTCCTTGCTATCATTCATCTGTCACCCTGATCTGGCTATAATATGGAATTCAAAACAATTTTTTAATTCTATAAAGTTTTGCGTGTCTGATGATTAGCTTTAGTAGCACGCGAGAGCCTCTAGCAGAAGTTGTATCATCAGACACCTTCCCACACCACTTTCTATCCAGGACCTGTGACTTTTCCTAATTTTGTTCAGTAGTCGGCATGCCCAGAAGAAGTTCAATGTGTTTTTTATTTTTTTGTCTTTAAAGATTTAATTTATTTATTTGACGGAGAGAAACACATCTAGAGAGGGAACACAAGCAGGGGGAGTGAGAGAGGGAGAAGCAGGTTTCCCGCCGAGCAGGGAGCCCAATGTGGGGCTCGATCCTGGGTCTCCAGGATCATGACCTGAGCCGAAGGTAGTTGCTTAACCAACTGAGCCACTCAGGCGCCCCAGTAGGAGTTCAATTTGTACAAATAGAAGGCCACATGCCAATATGTCACTTGAAGATGAGGGGGCAGTGCTGATTCATTTTTATTTCTTCATTTGTAAACAGGCCCCTTTCAGTTTGTAATTTTCTGTTTTTCATAAACATTAAGGAAAATGCAAAAATAATATATCTTTATGTTGTAAATTGTTGTAAATCGTTTACCTGCTTTATTATCATGTTTCCTCTGTGACTACTATCCTCAATCATTCTTTCAATCAACTTGTTGCTCAGTTTCTAATACAAAAAGAAAGACCTGGGCTTTCCTCTAGCCTTCACAGTGGAGCGGTGAAACTGGGAGCCAAATGAGGCAGAGATTCTCTTCCAATCGAGCAGTTTTATACCAAGTACGTCTGAGATGTTGAAAACCACTTGAACTTGGGCCTGCACCTCCACGTTTTTCAAAGTAATTAGCAGAAAAGGACTAATAATTCATAGAAGGGGTAGATTTTTGCCAGCACATTCCTATAAAAGTGGAAGTATTTTTATATATTGCGGAGGCTGCCCAGGCGGTGGAACATGCGAGCTGGCACAGAAACAGGTGATCAAACTCAAGTCTCAGGAAATGATACCGCTTTGAAGTTTTCTGGTGGGAGCTCCATTTACATTATTTTTTAACTCTTTTTTCTTTTTAAGATTTTATTTATTTACTAGAGAGAGATAGAAAGAGTGAGCAAGAGAAAGCACAAGCCCAAACTGGCGGGAAGAGGCAGCAGAGGAAGAGGGAGAAGCAGGCTCCCTCCACTGAGCACGGAGCCCAATGCAGGACTCGATTCCAGGACCCATTTTTTTTTTTAAACAGGACCCCTTACTTTTAATTCTTACAAATATTTTCACATCTTTTCTAAGAGTCGGGTTTAAACCATGCATCAAATTTTAACCATAATATGAAATTCTAGGAGAAAAGTAGATCTCATCAATGGGCCAGTAATGACATTTCACTTGCAAATATTAGAATGTTCTGGGGTTGAATGATAGCTAAAATCTATTAAACCACAGAAATGGCTGCTCTAAGAAATGATATGAACCCAAGCAATGCAACATTCCCAGCCAGTGAGCGTGACTATAGCACTTTGGGTTAAATGGTGAAACCTTTAAAATTTTCTGAGTTCTGGGGCACCTGGGTGGTTCAGTCATTAAGTGTCTGCCTTCGGCTCAGGTCACATTCCTGGAATCCCAGGATTGAGCCCTTCATTGGGTTCCCTGTCTGCTTCTCACTCCTCCTGCTTGTGTTCCCTTTCTAGTTGTGCTTCTTTGTCAAATAAATAAGTAAAATTGAAAAAAAAATTTTTTTCTGAGTCCTAATTCCCAGATGAGATTTGTCATTAATTGGTTAAAAGTAACCATAAAAGACAGAGATAAGGAAAAAAACCTTCACTATCCCTTATTTAAAATTTTTCATATTAAATGACCTATATATTTTTTAAATCATTTTCACTTCTACCTACTAAAGCCTATTTGTAATGCCCATCATCTCCAGCTCTGTCATTAGTAACTAGATGACATACCCTTTTATGTACACATTCAGTTGCATACTTGGGTTTTCGTTTCATTTACCCTTTGTCAGTTCTTTTCATAATATGTCTTAATTTTACATCATCTAGGGTAGATTGTAAATAAGGGTCAGAATTCTTCATTCCCACTAACAATATGGTGGTTTACATAGAACACATGATTGACAATATGTTTTTCCAAATAAACAGCTTTATATTTTTCCTTATTTGTAAAATAATATACAGTTGACCTTGAACAATGTGGGGGTTAGTGGTGCTGAGCCCTATGCATTTGAAAATCCACTTATAACTTTTGACTCCTCGGTAACCTAGCTACTAATAAGAACCTTACTAATCACATTAACACCTATTTTGTATGCTCTATGTATTCCATACTCCTTCTAGTGACTTCCTTCTAGTAGCTAGACATCAATGTAATTGATAATTTGATAATTTGTATTCTTACAATGCAGTAAGCTAGAGAAAAGAAAATGTTATTAAGAAAATCATAAAGAAGGGGCGGGGCACCTGGTGGCTCAGTCCTTAAGCCTCTGCCTTTGGCTCAGGTCATAATCCGGGTCCTGGGATTGTGGCTGCTTCTCCCTCCTCCCTGCCACTCCACCTGCTTGTGAACGCCCTTTCTCTCTCACACACACACACACAAATAAATAAAAATCTTTAAAAAAAAAAAAAAAGAATGGGGCGCCTGGGTGGCTCAGTTGGTTGAGCGACTGCCTTTGGCTCAGGTCATGATCCTGGAGACCTGGGATCGAGCCCCACATCGGGCTCCCTGCTCGGGGGGAAGCCTGCTTCTCCCTCTCTAACTCCCCTTGCTTGTGTTCCCTCTCTCGCTGTGTTTCTCTCTGTCAAATAAACAAAATCTTTAAAAAAAAAAAAAGGAAAAGAAAATCATAAGGAAGAGAAAATACATTCACAGTACTATGGGTGTATTTATTGAAGAAAATCTGTGTGTGAATAGACCTGCCCAGAGCAAACCCATGTAATTGTTTAAGGGTCAAGTGTAGATCATGACAAAACATGGAAAAACTTACGATCTTTTATTTTTGCATAAACACCCCTAAAAACTAAGACTCTCACATTCATGCTAGTACATATAAAATAAGGATCATCTAATTTTGAAACTTGCTTTAATCACTTAATAATATATAATGTAACTCTTTCCATGTAAGTAAATACAGGCATGTAGTCATTTTATTACCCATACAGTATTCCATAATTTTTTAAATGTAAATCTTTATTAATATTTATATCCTATCTACATTTTTGCTATTTACCATAAGAATGTGTTGAATACTTCTGCACATATCTTTGAACATTGTTCCATTAGTGCTTCAAGATAAATTCTTAAAAGTAGAATTAATGTCATGATCTATGCATATATAAATACTGAATCTATTAATATATTAATGTATATGCCTTATGCATATATGTGCATCATAGTTGATAGTATTAATCAAAATTTTACCCCTAAATCTTATACAAAGACATGTCCTTGTTTGAATTCACTTTATGAATCATTTTGCCTTTTATAAAACTTTATTGTAATTTACATTTTCATAATTAATAATGAAATTGAACAAATTTTCTAGATTTTTAAGATTTTAATGTTTTATATTATTAATTGCTTGTTCATGCTGCCTACTTGCCTATTAAATGTCTTTTATCTTATTGATTTATAACAACACTTTATATATTAGAGTTCATAATCCCAGATAAGGTAAATCTACAGGAAATGAATTTGCTTTGTAGATTCAAATCCTGAATACTTATTTTCCTGAATAGAACTGAGGGATGTTTGCATTATTAATCAACTTCTATCATTTTTTTTTCAGTTTTTCAATTTGCAAGTTTGTTGTCCCAGTAGGTGGGAACAAATATTACATTTGTTTCTTTGTATCCAAATATCTCAACTCCAGTAGTTCCTGAATGAGCATAATATATGTTTTATGCTGTCATCTGAGTTGACTGGTCAGTCTGAAACAAAACCCACGACCAGTATTCACTCTTTGTAAAGACTAGGGCAAGCGTATTCAGAAATATTCAGTAAATCTATTCACAAATATGCCACACTCTCCTCTAAGAATGGAGGGTGTTAGAACACTATGAAAGATTTTCTTTAGAAAAATTATCTTCAAAGTTCTCTAAAATGAAATGTAACTACTAAATAATTAATCCCCTCATCAAAATATAGATTTTTAAAGATAACTGTTGAGCATAGAATTTCTGGGTTGAGATTGGATCTGGGGCACCTGGCAGGCTCAACGGGTGGACAGTCCGACCTTGATCTCAGGGCCATGAGTTTGAGCCCCGCGCTGGGTGCAGAGGCGTAAGATCTTTAAAAAAAAAAAAAAAAAAGATTGGATTTTATTGGCAGTCTGTGATGTTTCTTCTACCAGCTTTCAGTCAAGTAGCCATGGACACGTTGAACGTGAGAAACACATACACACATACATACACACATTCACACATACACACAGAGTAAATCTATTTTCAAGGATCTCAGAGGAACTTTCACAAGTTGGTCAACGGAACTGAATTGTGAAACTCAGCTTGCAGTTCTGTGCCTTTGTCTCCCATGGAAACCAAACAAACCAGCCAGCCCTACAGAAGGTAAAAGTAGGTTCCTTTCTCTTCCCACTATACTCCGCCTGCTTCAGAAACACAGATTGGATCCATACACAACAGGAAGTGGAAGTTGTGTCTTCTCTGCACAAAAAGCCTCTTCCTGAGAAGGCTAGACTGCTGTCCCTGTCATTCTCATCATCCTCCTGCCCTCATCCGCCCTCCCTGCCTTCCAGATCTTTCCACATCTAGCGCACGCATGCACGTGTGTGTACTAGTTTATGTATGTGTATATTTGTGTTGTGTATACACATGTGCATATGTAGAAACTGATGGACAGGAGGTAAGGGAACCTTAGAGCACGAAGTCCTCATCAGGAAAAGTTGTAGGAATACTTAGGGTCTGAAAATCCCTGGCAATGACCTATCCTGAGAACTAGAAATAGCCTAAATATTCAATGATTATAAAATGATTATATACATTATTTATACACAGTGGAATAGTATATGAATATGACATTAGAATTAGATTTTTAAGGAGAAACTGATGAGATAATGAGACCAGAACCTCCATAAACCTTAACTGAAGTTGTAGTTGATGTGAGTTCCCACTCACTCAGATCAAGGTTTCCACCATGTCAAATGACTTTAGAGACATAAGATAGTCAGGGATGGACGTTGGGGGAAACTACCAATTTTTAAAAAGCCAGTCAAGAAAAATGACTCAGTTTAGAGGAACAAAAGGTAAATGCATGTGAAACGAGGGACTGGAGAGAGAGAATCAGATACAATAGAGGGATAAACTTTGATAAGGAGGCATTCATGTATTTTAGCTCTTGGAGAAGACGGGTAATATGTGTAGAAAAGTCTCCATAGAATTATCGAAAAGATTGCACAAAAGAAGAGCGACTGAGAAGTACACGGAAGGTCAGGAAGGTCAGGCAGTAGAGGCAGTGAAGGGAGACTTCTCTTTTAAAAGCCAAGACCAACGGCACCTGGGTGGCTCAGTCAGTTAAGCGTCCGCCTTCAGCTCAGGTCATGATCTCAAGATCCTCGGATCGAGTCCCACATCGGGCTCTCCCCTCAGCGGAGAATCTGCTTATCCCCCTGTCTCTGCCCCTCCCCCTGCTCATGCTCTCTCTCGCTGGCTCGCTTGCTCTCAAATAAATAAATAAATAAAATCTTAAAAAAAAAAAAAAAAGCCAAGCCTACTTGAGGTGGGGAGGGACGAGCTGGGAGGGGAGGGCAGTTAGGAGGAGCCAGGGCAAGGCATGGAAGTCTTACTAAACTAAAGAGAGGGAAGCAGGGTGAGCAGAGAGGAAGGACGGAGCCAGATTCCTTAGCAGCCAGGAAAGGAAAAGACGCTGAGCAGGGAGAGGACTCTGAGATCACAGGAGACAGACGAGGGAGACCGAGGGCGAACGTTGTGGACCACGTCTGCAGCAGAGCGTGTGCTGGGCACCATCATTTCAGACAGCACCCTTTAGAGAGGGCAGGGGGCAAGGGATGTATGCAGCGGGCATCAAAAAGCATCCTGGAGGATTGCCTGCTTGGACAACTGCAGTCGCTACACAATCCGTACAACACTGAAATTCTACAAATAAAGCCATCTGTTTTACACAAGTCAGAAGATACTCCAGGACCCGGCCATGCTCTTTATGATGGAAAACAACCTTTACTGCAGAAGTTTAGAAATCGAGGCTGCCCATGATATGTTCTAAAATCGACTTAAAAAATCAACCTCTTACGTCTCTGTTCGTTTTCTCATAAAAGTTAACTACAGATGACATTATAATAATGACAATTTCAGTTGCTTCAAAGCCGGATGAATGGGAATTTCCTGCACAGCCTCATAAGCGAGACATTTGCCCAGAAAACTGCTTGAATGTGACTTCGGACTTCTTAGCCTACAGCACTGCATTAAATTCCATGCCTGCTCATTCTTATAGGAATCCCATGATATTTAGTGAAATAAAAATCTATAAGAAATAACTAATGAGTGGAAAATGACTAGAAAGTGATCATTGTTGAAATTCACAGTCTGCAATCCACTTCTGGTGGTGGTCAGCTTCGGGGAATATAATGGGTCGTGGCTGAAAACTCATGAGCAGCCCATTAGAAGAAAGGCCTAAGTTCCAGTAGGAGACCAAGTTAGAGCATCTCCTTAAAGAGGGCACCAGGAACCCGGCCCTCTCGGTCCTTACAGGTCCCCACATCTTCATCAGTTAACACTTAGTTCACCTCTACTTATTTTCTAGGCCTCAGATATAAAATGTCACATTTCAGAGTCAAGAATGCACAGCTTTTTCCTTTTTTAAACTAGCTTGCTGTTTTGTATACTTTGACTGGACCTCAGCAAGGATGCTGATTTCCCTCCATTTTGGGGTGTCAGTTTCTTCTCAAAACCAAAGATGGAGTATCTGAAATTTCAGCAGGGCAGTTGGCAGTAACTTAGCCCCAGCAGGAAAATAATTTCGACTTTGAGCTCCTTCTCTACTGCCCGCCACGGTCCAGTTATGATGCTGGTGTATTCACTGCAAGTCTCCTGATTAGTCGAGGGGTCTCTAAAATGAGATGAGCAGCACCTTGACTCAACTCCAATGAGGATTTGTATTCCAAGCATCTACATGGTGTCTAGCCCCTACTAATATGGGCTCCTGATTAGCGCCGACATATACAATGCCATGGTGCGCACGGTGCTGGGGTCCTGAGGACCTTGATTGTACAGAATGACCACAGCCCAATTTCCCCTTGTTCACACACACACACACACACACACACACACACACTTCCAGAAAGGCATGCATTAAAATGTATCCGAATAAGCGTCATCATCATCCCTCTTTGTCACTGACTCATCATGTTTTGCGGGCAGTTTCAGTCCATCCATGTTGTGGTACATACCTTTCCTTTCAGTGCGTGTTCGCCAAAATGCTCCCAAAATTATTGGAGGGCGGAGGCACTGCATGTGTATTTAGGTAAAATGCATAACTTCATTCATTTAAACTTAAGTCCCTCAGAAAAAGCTTACCAAGCAAATGCAAGTGTTCAAATTGGTGTTTATGAGTTTGTCCCCGAAAGATACACAAGAGAACATGAATGGCGTGGGACAGCTCCTGTCACTGTCTGTGCTCCTGGCCCCAGGCTTACACCCCGCCCACAACAGAGCGCGTAGAAGAAAGAAAGGCAAAGCTGACCTATGGGGTCTCTAAAAACAACTGTGTTTTCGCCACTAAAAATGCACTTACAGTATCCTTCTGAAAGAAGGAAGAAGAAGGTAGAGTTATTTCAGTTTTCTTATTTGCCAGTATTTATAGAACATTGGCAAGCATTTCCATGGAGGATGCTTTGTTTCCCAGGATGAGAATTTTCACTTTTATGCTCTTTTGGGGCGTCTTTTATGACATTACAGTTCCTTTGCATGGCTTGTGGCTTTCTTTACACTAACTACAAACTCCCCTTTGCCAGAAGTGTGTGCCAAAGAGCCATGTTCACTTGTAAAAAATTAAATAAAGCAACACTGGTGGAATTTTGATAGCTGGAAATTTTATGACAAAGATGAAAATTATAACGACAGCAGCTGAGTGCTTGTTTCCTCTGAATAGAGGTCAAATACAAAGTAGAGACAAAAAACGGTCATATCTATTTATTATTTGGAGTGATAAGTAGATTATAGTTCCTCATTTTTAATACAGTGGATAAAATACATACTATGCTATGTCATAAAATTATTTAATGCTTGTACAGAAATCTCTCATCCTCTGTCACACATTTTAAAACGTTTATTTCGAGATTTTCTTATTCCTGAGAACACTGCATATTTCTAAAGATTTCAATCTATAATTATTTTAATTATCTTTGCTGTCAAATGGCAGATATTATCTTTGGATTAATATTGTGGATATTATTATTATTAATATATTAACATCATGATAATTATAAATTATGATTGTTAACAATCGACTAATATGGAAATTATTACTATTTAATAATACCCATGAAAACAGGTAAAAGTAAGGCATTCATTCAATTTATTCCATAGACTTTATTAAGCCATAATATATGCTAAGTAGTGGTAATATAGCAGGAAACATGAATCTTACATTTACTGGGGTAGAAGTAATAAAAATAATCAGGTTATACACACACACACAGACACACATGCACACACATATCTTCACATGCATGCATACTACGGAGAAAATACAGAAGACAATAGGGTTAGGGAAACAAAAGGACAACAGATTTAAAGATGTATTTGAGAAAGCAAGGGAGGAAGTATAGTGGGGGGAAGGGACAAAGAGAGAGAGAGAGAGAGAGAGACAACCATTAAACAGACTCCTCACTGAGCGTGGAGCCCAATGCAGGGCTCAATCCCAAGACCCCACGAAATCATGCCTCAATTGAAATCAAGAGTTCAGTGCTCAAGGAGCTGAGCCACACAGATATTTCCAAAGTTCTACAGACTAAAGAGGATAAATCCTTAAAAGGATTTAAGGATTAAAGTGCTAAGTAATATATGAAGGATTTATTTATAACAAGGGAAACTTTTTTGTTTTTAAATGTTTTTGAGCCTCCTTCAAGGTGAGTGATACATTGGAATCTAAGGTTTAGTCATGTCCTCCTCAACTGGCTGCCAGTTTTACTTACAGAAATACTCACACTGAATTTTTTTTTCATTTCAAATATTAGGAAATGCCTCCCGAGCACCCCACTCTCTGATTCAGTTGGCATTTCAGAGTAGAGATGCGTCATGGGAAAGGTACAGAAAACAAGCCTCTTCCAATGTCAATGTCAGCTTGAGTGAGGATGCTGAAGGTCAGGGTTTAACCCTCAGAGACATTTTTTGAATGACTGCAGCCTGGGGAGGAGGGGTGTGCTCGAGGCAGCTGGCACATCTCCAGGCCTCTTCCTAACTCCACAGTCAGAAGCATCACGTCCATTGCTTGGCCTCACCCGTGACCAGGGTAGGTCAGGGTATTTAAGCCATGGAAATCGGTAAATCCTACAAAGCAGGTGCTTTTCCTTGAGTATCTCATTGAATGTCAAATTCCCCAGTGCTCCTCTAGATGGTACATATTCCTCGTGGCTGTCTTAGCCCGTGGAAAGCCTCAATTCAATCAGACAGATGGAATAGGCTAAAGTAGGGGCTTTGAAAATCTGGGCCCAATAAATCACTAGAAAGAAAAGCAGTTTACAATGGGCCCAACTAGGCAAACCTTTCAGTAATCCAGAGTTCCATTTCATGCTAAGTTGTGCATTTTCTGCTCCCTCCCCGCACCCAGGACTCTGCTTTCAGGAAAAAGAAATAATTGAAACAAACTGAAAGCCAGATTTCATGAAAAGGATGGAGTCCGGGCTATTTCCTGCCCCTTGAGCAAATACCCCCATCATCTCTCTGGGATGGGCCTGCAAAGATGACCAGCCACCATGACTCTGAGATGCTCTTGTTGGAACAAAAGAGCAAGAGCTTCATGCAAAGATCTGAAATAGTAGGAGTTCTACAGGGCCGTCAGCTGACTAGAAAACACAAACTGAACCCTCTACAGAACTCGTCCTTCTTTTTCTCGAGATCTTACTGGAAACGACTAAGTAGCTATGCATTCTGACGATTAAACACACACCACATGCCTCACGGCCCCCGTCCAGTCTGCTTCTGTGAAAGAAACAATGAAAAGGTCTTCCTCATGACTATTTTTCACTTAGTAGCCACAAGGAAGGAGGGACAGGCATGTGCTTGTCGTCTGGGTCACACAGGGGAGAACAAGGCAAGCTGCAAACATCCTGAATGTCCTTCCTGTGCGTCCTCTGTTCTCCCCAGAGACCCGCGGCCACTTTTCCAAGTATTGTTATCAGATTCTCTCAGACGTCAGGATTTTTAAAAAAAATTTTTTAACAGAGATCTCTTTGGAAAATTTGTGTTGCTGGCCCAAAAAAGGAACTTGGGAGGATCTGTGGAGGAACTCGGTCTTCTACACAGAAACTTGAAAGTGGTTAGCTAGGGCTCTCCGTGGGCTGTTTCCAGGCCCTACATAGGGGAGGTCTCCTTGGGCTCCCCTCCCTTACCCCACGCTATGGGGAGAGGCTGATGGAAGACAGTTCTGCAACAGCCAAGCCTTTGTTTCAGGATCATGCTTTTTACTGATAAATACTGCGAACACTACATTCACATTTAAGAATGTCTGACTAATTTCTTGGCACAGAGCAGAATCCCTGAGTTTTATATTCGAACCAGTTGAAAAGCAATCGATACACACTTAAAGTGTGCAGCAAAAATCAGGCATTTAAAAAGTAGATAGATAGATAGATAGATAGATATTGTTTTTTCAAATCTGAGGTATTTAGCAACACCTAAAATGAAGGGCAAAGCTTTCTTGGACAAATGACAGAATTTTCCTGTCTCTCTGTGGTTTTCCAGTAGTCCAACTCAAATCAAGCCAGACTAACACTTGCAGACATAAGCTTTTCTAAGGGCTGATAACTATAGCAGGCTTCCTTTATTTTATTATATACTCTCCATGCTTCAGGTCAAATTGGAGATCTAAAAGCTGTATTTTTAGGGGAATAAAACATTTACGACGAGGGCAGGAGACCAAAGCCCGAAGAACTTAGACGTGGATTAATGTATTTAGTCTAGAGAGGATTCAGAATTTTGTAAGCATCCGCTTCCTTAATAACAATACCATACGTGGGGCATAGAGTAGGCTTTCAAATGGGACTTCGCGTGGAAGCACTACGGGCAGACTCACACACACACACACACACACACACACACACACACACACACCAGGAGGAAAGAGAACAGAGTTGCTCCATCTGCTCTGTGATGATTTCTCTGCTTCGCCACGTGTTTCTCACTTCCCCTTTGAGGGGAAGAAGCCAGGGTCCAACTTATTTTTTTTTTTCTTTAATTCTCAGTTCTTAAACAGTGCCTTGCCTGGCACATAAATGCCATAAATAAAAAATGCAAAAGAGGTACTGGAAAAGACTAAAAGATAAGCATGGAACAAATGATTTAACAGGGCCCCATCTCCATGCCATTGCGTTCCAGTCCACGCAGACCCATGAGAGCCAGACTTTTCCAGATCTAGCGTTACCATCGCCAAGAGTTCCCCTTATTTATTAGTGACCAAAAGAGATCTGTGGCCACCTTCCTCAGAGCATCCGTTTGTCCCCTCTTTTACTGGCCAAGACCTCTCTTCCCAGGCATGATTCAAAGCAAAAGAACATTTGGAAATAGCTCTCCAAAGCACTGGGGATAAAAGGTGCCAAGGAAGACAACTGTGGTCACAGCATCTCAACGCTGAACATCGCACTTTCCTATTTGGGCAAGATTTTCACAAAACTTCACCTTCGTCCCTGTTTAATGGTTTAGCTCAGATGCATTAACGGGAAGAGAAAAAATGATTCTTGGTTTGTCTTAGTGCCGACTCAAGAAGATTTACAGTGCTTTCCTGAGGTCCTGGCTGGCTGCAGCCTCCCAGCTGCTGAAAAAGTACTCATGCATCAGTCTTGATGTAAACACTCAACAATGTTAACCACAGCTGCAATGCAAGTTAGAGCCACAGAAAACCGTCTTGTTTATGGGGTGAGGTGGAGAAGCTCCAACTCACTGCCCCGTTGAAATACGCAGAAGCTCACTGAGAGAACCTGGTAAAAGGTGTGATGCGATCCACAAATGCTTGCAGACATCGCGAAGGCATGCTGGTGCCTTGTGAATGGGGACATCCCACAGCACGCGGTCTTCCCTGAACTCCTTCGGAACCGGGGCCGAACCGCCGCCGGCACAATGAAGGTCTGAATGACTTTGACTGGACTCCTACACCTATTCCTGCTTCTGCAAGTAAGACTGGAATGTTTGAGCAAAAGAAAGAAATCTCACTGACTGCTTAGTGTAAACAGTAATTGTTGAGTTTCAGAAGTTTCACATTTGGGGGCCATTCCAAGTAAGGCACAGGTAGGGTGGTGACTCCACAGATGCTCACTGCTGCGGGGCTGGGAGGCAGAGGGCACTGGGCGAGGTGGTGAAAGGAGATGGTCCCCAGCACTCCCTCAGACATCGTTCATTGCCTGTCCTTAGGATGGAGGCTGGTATCCTCACCCATCATTTTTTTTAAAAAGCTCTTCCAGTGTTTAATGGAGTTTGACACAAACTGGTAAATGGACAGAATGTCAGAGTAAACATATGCTTGACCCGAGGGGATCTTTAGTTTACAACATTCTAGTGGCTTATTAGCTGGGGGTGAAAGAGGGCACTAATATTTACCGAGCCCCGACGTGCACGGATGGACGGGCCCTGTTCGCAATTGCTTTTTTCCGGTTCTCACTATACTTTGGAGAGAATAAGTTTGTAACTCTAAGATACTATTTCAAAAGCTAGCATCTAGGGATGTGTTAAAGATAAGAATTTTATAATTATGGGGGCACCTTGGTGGCTCAGTTGGTTAAGCATCTGCCTTTGGCTCAGGTCATGATCCCGGAGTCCCAGGATCGAGTCCCACATTGGGCTCCCTGCTCGGCGGGAAGCCTGCTTCTCCCTCTCTCACTTCCCCCACTTGTGTTCCTTCTCTGGCTGTGTTTCTCTCTGTCAAATAAATAAATAAAATCTTAAAAAAATAATTTTATAATTCCGTTATAAAACTCAAATGTGCCTTAAGTTCTGAGAAAGAGGTATTAGATATCTCGCAAGGTAATCTCCTATATCCTAAAACATTGCAGGGTGACATCAGGAAGGTTTCCCTTGATTTTCTCAGCCCTTTTAGTTTAAAAAGAGGACAGTTTATTTTAAATTGTAGAACTTCACGCTGACTACCCTGGACTTCAATGATAAAATCAAGAACTCTAAGATATAATTATATTAAATACAAGTTGCTTGTGATTTGGGAGGGCCTGAAGTATTGATCTCAATTGAATTATAATTGTAGTTTTCTCTTCCCTATTTATCTGCCATTGAACTATCTAAATATATATCTACCTATAATTGTAATAGGTTCTAGAATTTAATATGTTCAAAGGATCTTTCCTTACATTCATTATGAGGTATGGATATTCATTATATTATGAGTATCCCCACCATCCAGAAATTAACTATTGTTAATGTTGGGATGTATCCTTCTGGACTTCTTATTGATCTGGTGTGTGTGTGTGTGTGTGTGTGTGTGTGTGTGTGTGTGCGTGTGCGTGTGTGTGTGTGCGAGAGAGAGAGAGAGAGAGAGAGAGAGCACACCAGAGAGAAAAAAATCATACACGCTATTACACAGTGTACTCACTTAATTAACTTCATGTGGTAAAACGTGTCCCATCAACACATACTCTTAAACTTCCAGTGCGTGGATGGACCCTAACTTAATTAGCTAGGTCTTTTAGATTAGACATTTAGGCTGTTTCAGCTTTTTTTTAATTATTATTATTTTAAGATTTTATTTATTTATTTGACAGAGATTGAGAGAGAGGCAGAACACAAGCAGGGGAGTAGGAGGGAGAAGCAGGCTCCTGGCTGAGCAGGGAGCCCAATGTGAGACTCAATCTCAGGACCCCAGGACCACGACCTGAACCGAAGGCAGCCGCTTAACTGACTGAGCCACCCAGGCGCGCCTCAATCTTTTTTTTTTTTTTTGCTTATTACTAAATTATCAATAATCCTGGAGAAATATATATACACACACATATGTGGAGATATTATATATATATATATATATATATCCTTAGATAAAGAAATAGCAAGATATGGACATGTTTACATCTTTTAATACTTTCAACTAAAAATGTCCTCTGAAAATCACAATAATTTTTAAGTTAGATCATATTAAATAGATGAAAGTTGACAAAAATTTTGGCCTATAAGAACCATTTCAGGGACGCTAGGTGGCTAAGTCACTAGGCATCTGCCCTCGGCTCAGGTCATGATCCTGGGGTCCCAGGATTGAGCCTCACATCAGGCTTCCTGCTCGGTGGGAAGCCTGTTTCTCCCTCTCTCACTCCCCCTGCCTGTGTTCCCTCTCTCTGTCAAATAGATAAATAAAATCTAAAAAAAAAAAAAAAGAACGGTTTCATATGACTCAACATACCATAAGCATAACCTCCTGAGAAGACTCTTAATAACCCCAGTTCATAAATGTATTCCGTCATTCAGAAATTGTGACTACAGCAGCCACTGCCTGCTCGTTATATCTGTCCCTGTGCATGAATCCATGACCATGCGGCCTGTTGTTCCTGCCCATTTGCAGCTTACAGTCCAGAGCAGAAGAGAAGCAAGAAAGACAATTAGATGATTAAGATTAAAGCAAGTTTTAAGAAGTTGAAAAAAAGGTGGGGAAGAGAATACTTCATCTTTTCATTTATTAAAGATTTTATTTATTCATTTGACAGAGAGAGAGAGACACCGTGAGAGAGGGAACACAAGCAGGGGGAATGAGAGAGGGAGAAGCAGGCTTCCCACTGAGCAGGGAGCCCGATGCAGGGCTCGATCCCGGGACTCTGGGATCATGACCTGAGCTGAAGGCAGTCGCTCAACCAACTGAGCCACCCAGGCGCCCCTCTCCTTCTATTTTTCTATTGGAGTAATCATTTCCTTACTCATTCCAAGGATTATATGTCAATTTTTCATTTACTTTGCAATTTTTTTCTCCACTTGTTATCTCTCAACATGGAACTCATGAGTCTGCTGTGCTCCATGCTGCAAAGGTCCCTGTCCCTCTAGTCAAAGAACAGACTACATCAGACACGTTACCTGTCTTTTATTTGAGATGAAGGGATTACACCTTCTCTCCATCCACCAATACACTTCTTGGAGAGATTTGAGAGTCCTGCTCATGACGACCCTTTGTCAGGCAGATAGGATATGAAAGGATCTTTCCCTGAGTTCTAATTCAGGTGACTGGTGGCATGATGTAACTATTTTTCAAAGCCTATAATTAAGGTCCCCTGTGACTTCGTTAGCTGTTTTATGTCACCATCAAGGTTCCATTAAAGGGTTTTCCTAAGGAAAATCAGTGAATGCCCATTGAAAACTTCTCATGTTTCCTGTCTCCCAGCACAATTAACCACTGTAATTTCCCAGGACCTGCCTGGAGGATGGCAGCATTTTGACCCCTTCCTGTCAAGGGGAGAGCTCCAGCCCTTCACCAATGTGTCTCCAGGAAGCTGACGAAGGCCAAAGACAGGCCAGGGTGAGCACTCAAAGCCCACGTGACTCCCAAGGTGCGTGTATTTCAGCAGAAGGCATGGACAGAGGTTTCCGTGGTCCCATTTCCACCCCACATCAGGCAGAAAACCCAGTTTAATTCCTGCATGGAAATTACAGACAGCATCTGCTGATACACATTCTGACTAATTTCAGTGGGTAACTTGAGTCTTATGCAAAAATTGACAAATGAGAAGTGCTAGGAATTGTCAATATTATAAATCTATTATATATTTACAGAACATACATTACTTTTGGCAAACACACAATGCCCTAAATTTTCTTGAACTCTGTTAGGCCTATTAGGCACAGGAAAGAACGTCAAAACCTAAACATCTAGGAAAATCACTTAATTTAATATTCAACTCTCCACTCCTCTTGAGACCTGATCCAGAAGGACAATTTCACCTTGGGTCTGCCTTTATGAGCCCATGTTTTAATTGCCCCATCAGCATCCAAAGACGTAAAAAGTCTTTCTTCTTAAATGACTTCTTTCACCCTTCCTCCCTTCCTCCCTTCCTTCCTTCCTTCCTTCCTTCCTTCCTTCCTTCCTTCCTTTCTTCCTTCCTTCTTTCCTTAATAAGCCATTCTATAGCACTTAATATGTGCCAGGTATTATTATAAGCCTTTACAAGTATTAATGCCTTTCATTAAATCCTCAGATCTCTTCTGTGAGATAGAGACTCTGATTAGATCTATTTTACAGATATGGGAGCGGGGGCCACAGAGAGGTTAATTAACTTTCCCCGAGTCACACAGCCACTGTGGAAGGGCCAGGATTCCAGCACAGGTTGTTTGGCTCTAATATTCTATCCATCATGTGACGGCACTGCTGTTTCTGATAAACAGCTATGCACGGTTCTTGCAATTAAAAAAAAAAAAGAAGAAGAAGAAGAAAAAGAAAACAAACAAAAAAGTGTGTCATTTTTTGTAATAACTGAAGAGAATATCATGGTAGAATTCCTAGTTTTCTTCTTGGGGACAGTGCACTGTGGGGACTCTCAGAGAGCGTTCCCTAGGGTGCCACCATGCTCGGAGGAGGAATATTTACTGGGCCGGGGAAGCCTGAAGGAGTTAGCCAGCAGTGGACAGAGAGGAAGGGAAACCTGACAACTCTTGTGAACATTCTAGCGCAGTGAAGCCCGCTGGAGAGAAGCGAGGCTGCTCAGTGCTACTCAGAAGGCAGAACTGTAAGTCGTGGATGAAAATGACAGCAAAGGTTCATGTGACTCTTCCTTAAAGGACACCACTTCTGAGTCACACTCTGTGAACGTGGTGTGGGTAAGAGTCCCCATGAAGCAGAGCACCCTGCAAGTCGTCCAAACCCAAGATTTCGTGAGAAGGAGACTTAGCGCCCATGATAGAAACCTGCTACATTAGAACTATGAACAAATCCTGGCTTCAGTCCAGGCAAACTTGGTTCAGAAAGCAAGCCAATCCCATCTGATTCAAGAGCTGGGACTCTTCATTCTATGGCCATCAAACCCACCTCGCTGCCCATGACTTACTGAGCCTTTGCCTGTTTCCAGATGATTCTGCCCAGCCCTTGACAGCGGCAGCCTTAGAGCACCAGGCATGGCCCAACACGCTCTCCTTTCTATCACTTTTGAGGACAGATTAAGTGGGATGTTCTCGTGGGAGGTGATTCATTTAAAAGAGTCCCCTTAGAAACCTTCTCTTCTGGGGCGCCTGCCTGGGTGGCTCAGTCATTAAGCGTCTGCCTTCAGCTCAGGTCATGATCCCAGAGTCCCGGGATCGAGCCCCACATCGGGCTCCCTCCTTGGAGAGGAGCCTGCTTCTCCCTCTCCCACTCCCCCTGCTTGTGTTCCCTCTTTCGCAGTGTCTCTTCTCTGTCAAATACATAAATAAAATCCTAAAACAAAACAAAACAAAACAAAAACCAGAAAAAAACAAAAACCTTCTCTTCCACCCATCATCCCTACTTGATATCTTTGAGGATGTCTTGTCTTCTAATGACTTCTCTGAGCAGAGGCTCAAAGAGGCTCCGTGGCGGGGACATTCACCACTGTAAGTTGGCAGTGTAACTCTCTTCTGCTAAAAATGAAGCTTGCTTTCTCGGAGCAGGAATGGCTCTCCTGGGGCCCTGCCTTCCTTTCTGTCTGAACAATTTTCAGATGGGAGTTCTGAAATTGCAACATCTCAATGCCTTCTTCTTCTTTTCTTTTTTTTTCCTTAAAGCAATGCAAACTTTACAGCTCATAAACCTTCACTGAATTTATATAGGTGGAGCTTGCCTTGGAATGTCTCCTGGAGTCTGTGTGCATTGAGATCACTTTTGAACCCACTCTGTAGAAAGGAAAGAAAGAAAAAAGAGTCTTAAAGTCGCAGCTGGGAGGCTTCCTGAGTAGCATGGCTGGAGCAGGTCCTTGGTGGTGCCTTGTTACTGATCTCCATGCCCCTCACCATCCCTGCGTTTCTGCGACCAGGGGAAGTTCAAGGCCTGGCAGCTATGTTGTAGAAATTTTGCCAAGATTAAAATACCTAGGGCTAGAATTAACAGTCTCTAGAAGGAGGAAGGAAACAGCGAGAGGTCACTGCTCCAGGCCAGGCAATCAAAAACTTCACCCGACAGAAGACATCTTCGATAAAGAAACCAAAAACAAAACTCTGGCTACACTGAGTTCCGATTTCAGGACTGCGCAGACACGAACAAAGGGCACACTCCTGTCAGTACTGCCCCTGTTCTGGCTTGAATCCTGTGAGGCTGCGGCTTCCTCACCAGCTTGGCCTGATAGAGCTCAGGGCCATCCTCCGCTGGAGCTCCCTCCTGGAGGACACCCCCTGCCCCTGACAGCCCTGCAGACCAGGGAAGTTTTCAGACTTCTTTAGAATGCTCCTTTGAATCTACTCTCCTTTCTCCACAATGACAACTTCTAAACAGAAAAGCCAGCTTACTGTCATCAAGAGAAATGAATATTTAGTTTACGAAGAGTAAACTATTTGCTAGAAAATTACATGTAATGACCAGGAAGCGGCATGAAATTAAACAGAGCTCCTGGAGGCGGCTGAATGGAGTCGAGCCAGGAGCTACTATGGGATGAATGAAAAGCCACCTTCCGTTCGTTTGGTCCTTTACCGGGTTCAGTGTTCTTTCGTAACAAATACTGCGAGTCATTTTAATGAACTCTTTTCTGATGTTGTGTTTGGCATCTTAACGGAGGCATCCGAGACCTACTGGAGATATGCTCCTCAAGCCAGCTTGTGCCCATGACATCTTCATGTGTTCTAAGCCTACAATTCTCAAGGAGAGCTTCACATAGGAAAGAAGGGTCAATGCTTATCCTGTGGCTAGGATTGGGCAGATTTGGGTCCTTCTGGCAGATTTCCCTGAATTTCTATATGTTATCTCCCCTATATTCAGAGCTAGTGAGTTATAATGTCATCTTTAGGCTCCACGTGATAGATAGAAGCAATTTAAAAAAAGCCCTCTAGTAGAATCAAAACTGAAGGTCTACAAAATCAGATGGTTTTTTTTTTTTGCTTTATTCCTCTCCTTTTACTAGTGTTCTGTCTCCCAAAATGTGAAAACTCCCTTCCAAGCACCTAAACTTCTAGCCACCTCCAGTCCCTCCTGAGAAATTTACTGGGTTCTAGATGTCCTTCTTGTCATCTTTCCTGATGCTTTCTTGAGAAAGCCCCAAATTCTCAAATGCTTTGCCTTGGCTGTGATTATCTAGGAAAAGAGTAAATTAATTCACGTTAGAGTGTTCCTTTAGGAAAAATAAAATAGCTTTGGGCACCTGGGTGGCTCAGTTGGTTAAGTGTCTGCCTCCACCTCAGGTCATGATTTCAGGGTCCTGGGATCAAGTCCTGCATCGGGCTCCCTGCTCAGCAGATAGTCTGCCTCTCCTTCTGTCTTCCACTCCCCCTGCTTGTGCTGGCTCTCTCGCTCATAAAAATAAATAAATAAAAATCTTTAAAAATATAAATAAAGTAGCTTTAATCGGCTGAGACACAAACGGTAGATTTCAGACAGCTGAGCATAGAGAAATGAATATTTAGTCTACGAAGTGAGAGGGCAGAGAAATAACTCTCAATAAGAAATCAGGTAGGTGAGCTTCTAAGTCTTGTATGTGTGAGTTTACCCATGTTTTGCTTTTGTACATGTTAGGCTTTTACTACGCAAATAACTTAGCCATCTGAAATGGCATGTAAAGGTCTCATTTTATAGTCAAGTCCATTTTATAATTCACCCAAATGGGAAGTGAAGTACCTGTGGAATGACAGATAGAGCAAACTTGGCATTGTAAGACATAATGGGTTCGATCTTCATTCAACCTTGACTGTGACCATGGGCAATTAGCTTCAGGTTTCTTATCTGTAAGATGAACTTAGTAATACCTGTTTTATGTGGTTCTTAGCATTAAATTGAAATCATAGCGTGGAGAGTGCTTTGCACATTGCTCAGTGCTGCAGAAAACTGTACAAAACTGAATAAAAGTTAATATACGAGGCATCTAATAAGTATTAATAGCAGCAAGGTCTGAGCACAGGAAAACACCTATTTTAAGCTCTGACTTGTGCCAAAAATCCAGGGCCAGACGGAGGAAGGAAAGGCCCATAAATCAGCTCCTTAAGAAGTCTCCTTAGGAAGTCAGCAAAGATTTAAACATTTTTAGCTTTCAGTCTAATTAATGTTGAGCAACTCCAGCAAAATACTATAAGTTAATTATTTAGGCCTTGCATGTCATGAATAAAATACATTATTGTTCTAACAACAATAAACATATTGCTTTCAATCATCTTCATGACCAGGAAAAGAGATAATACTCAATACATTTTATAAATGGATCAATAAGGGAACTCATTTTATAAATGAAGATGATTTTCCAAACAGCAAATTTCCAATACACAAAAGAGATAACAAGGGTATTATTCACATTTCGAAAGGGGTTTACATTCTCAACATAGTTTCAAGAGAAGACTCTTGAAGACTTGGGAGCTTTAGTGAATATTATAGATTATACCAAAAATTCAATCCCAAGCCCCTTTTTAGCTCAGAGATGCATGTATATTTATGCCAACAAAAGAGCTGAGATGGAGGATGCAAATTCAAAAAAGAAGAATCATCACAGGCCGTGTGAAATATGTGCACGTTAGTGGATTTTCATCTGCACCGCAGGGACAGTCAGTTGTCCTTCTCAGAGACACACCCTCCCGGGGAGGATAGCCAGCATTTCCTATAAGAAGCCACATTGTAGACGGGGCTTCTGGTGCTTTGACCATCTCTATTTCTGATTCACACATGTATTTGTTATTTATCAAAATAAATGTTAAAATGAGCATTCCCAGCTGAAATTGGTGGTATTCAAGCTATATTGATTGGTGGGCCCATGAAAAAGCCCTGGGACAATCACGTAATATGAATCTAGTGAGCCCTTCCCCCAACTTCCAAGCACAGATGCAGCTGGGAGGACTGAAGCGGTCACGGCACTGGGCCTAGCTCTTGAGTTCATAGGATTCATGCTGCACCGATGGCAATGACAGGTAGGACTCATCCTGCCTGTAGAATATCATAGTATTTCCCTCTAGGGAACATGTCATGCCCAGTGTGCTCAGAGCTCCTTCTAGGATTAGGCACTGGAACCTTGGAAAGAGAATAATGGATCAGGCTGTATCACTGTTTTCATTCCTGCTGTTAATGAAGGTTTACAACTCTAAAAAATATTGAACCTAAGACACTAAAAGATGAAATCTAAGTACTCATAACCCAAGCAGAGTTATAGAGAAAAGACACGTGGCCCTGAATTTTCTCTCAATGTCAAGAACTACTGCCATTTATTAAAAATAACTTAATAGTTGTACAAGAATGGGGTGCCTGGGTGGCTCAGTCAGTTAAGCATTTGCCTTTAGCACACGTCATGATCCCAGGGTCCTGGAATGGAGCCCCACATTGGGCTCTGGGCTCAGCCAGGAGGCCACCTCTCCCTCTCCCTCTGCCCCCACAACCCCCTCTTGCTTTCACACATGCATTCTCTCTTTCTATCAGATAAAGAAATAAAAAATCTCTAAAAAAAAAAAAAAGAATGGGTGTGCATGACCAAATTTACTCGGGCCCATTTACGACTCTGACACATTGATTTGAAAAAAATGCAATGTCTCAAATGGAAATATCTAAACAGAAAGGACTTCCATCTTTGGCAGTGTAGCCAACTAGATACCCTAAATGAATAATTCTCCCAACTGAAAAATAAAAAGCAAAAAAATGTTGAGTACAACATTTCCAGAGACATTTAAATCCGTTGCTGGTCTGAGAAGACCTAAGGAATCCTCAGGGGACAGAGGAAGAGTGAAGCGTCGCCTGTCCTCCAGGACAGTCTGGCTTACCCTGTAATGCTGAAATGGTCACACAGACCACTGTGAAATGGCCATCAGTCCCAGGCACCACTCATAACAGGGAATCCAAATGGAGACATTTGGATAAAGTTGGTCCCTAAATGGTTACACCCTTAGTGTGAATTTTAAGTGGAAATAATGCAATCCAATGGTAAATGGCAAGGCGACTTCCTGTCTCTATTAAGCAGAGGAAGGGAAACGTTTGCTCTGAGAATTCACACCTACAAACTACTTTACATACAGGTGTGCTGCCTGAATTCACAAGACCTATGTGGTCTGAAAAATTTCTTCCTGAGAATTTATTTTAAGGTGATGCCAGGTTGACAGATCCCCGAGGTACCTGGTAAAAGCCAACAAATTCTCTTGGAAAGAGACACACTTTCTAAGGTTCTAAGTATTCCTCTACAACAAATTTCCCAAGAATAAGAGGTGACAAATAACAAGAGTCAAGAATCTAAACATCATGATTGAAAACCAAAAGTAACTACTGAGAGTTGAGATATTGGAATTATGAGGAAAAATACAGAATATAAAAGGAGTTGGTTTAATATATTGATATAAACAAAAATTAAGATAAAAAATGTTAGTAAGGAGGAAAAGACCAAAATGGCAAACTGGAGGATTTTTTTAAAGAACCAAAAAGCTAGAAAAGAAATAAAAACATAAATACTGGAAACAGATGCCTTGGTGGTTCAACTGGTTAAGCGACTGCCTTTGGCTCAGGTCATGATCCTGGAACCCCAGGATGGAGTCCTGCATCGGGGCCCCTGCTCAGCAGGGAGTCTGCTTCTCCCTCTGACCGTCCCCTTCTTCTCTCTCTCTCTCTCTCATTCTCTCTCTCTCTCTCTCAAATAAATAAATAAATAAAATCTTTAAAAAAATAAATAAATACATAATGAAAACAAATATACAGTGGATGAAGAAACCGTCAGATTAGATTGGACATAAAGGAAGAAAGGATTAGGGATTGAAGGATTGAAAAAAATGCTCAAAATACATGAGGACAGAGTTCTACCTAATCAGAGTTCCAAAGGAGAGAATAAAAAGAAGAAAGAAACAATATTCAAAGACATAATATATATAAATTTTCCAGATTTGATTAAAAATATCAATTATTGAATTATATTAGAACAATCCAATGAAACACAAACAAGAATAAACAAAAGGAAATTTACACAAACATCTTAGTCAATGTAAAGCTTACCAAAAGAAAAGGCAATATCTTAAAATCAGCCTGAGAGTAAGAGCAAATTATCGACAGGAAAAACAACCTAACCCTTAATTCTAATAACATCAGAGGTAATAGTGGGTAAAATAATATCTTCAAATTGATGAATGAGTTTCCACTTCCAGCCAAAATGTAGTTTCAAGAATCAGATTTATTCTCCCATCAGGGATAATCAAAAGCAAAACAAAACAGACAAAAAATATATCAAAGACCAATATGAAACAATTAGTTTCAAGACACTGAATCATGGGCAACATCAGACAGTGGTCCTTGAGGGAAAGAAAACAAACTAAGCACCCAGCCATTGTTTCCAGATTACTGTCCTGTGAGTGTAACAAGTAGCACGGAGGGGAGAGAGCCAGGTTAGTCCAGGGGACTCCCTGAGTCCCGTGAGACAGAGCTGAGCGTCCAGGGAGGCCAAGGATGGTACATTGCACAGAAGGAAGTACCAGAGGGTAGGAATCAGCACAGAAAACGGGCCCTGGATATCTACACCGTTCTGCTTGGGGATTCAGCCAAGTCTGCATAGAGGACAAGGTTCGGAGGAAAGTTCCTGAACCTGAAAGAATTAAAAGGAATAGTACCTACCTTTCTTATAAAGCCAACAATATTGTCTATTCCTACCAGCCAGCATTGAATAGAATAATCAAAAGGGTCCTGCTTCAGTAATGAAGAAAAATTGCCCACAGACTTAACCCTATTCTGGTCCTGCATAACAAATGTTAAAAACAAGACCCAAAAGGATCAGAATGTTTCCAAGTAACTTCACTTCATTTCAGAACAGAGCTTAAGAACATTTATGGGAATTCACAAGGTGGACGTTCAAACAAAAATTACCAGATATATTCAGAATCAGAAAAAAATATGACCCATCATTAGCAGAAAAATTAATCAAATCCTCCCATAATTGCCACAGATGTTTAAATGAGCAGACGTTCATATACTAAATTAAAGAAGCTGTTGTATTTGTATTCTGTATGTTCAAGAAGTTAAGTAGATACATAGAATATATTTAAAAATTATACTTCTGGAAAAAAAAACTATAATGTCTGAGATGAAAAATACATTGAAAATGATTAACAGCAGATTAAATGTTGCAAAAGAAAAAGTTCATGAGCATGATGGTGTAACATAAACAAGTAACCAAAACAAAACACAGAAAAGAAAAACAATCAATAAAATTGAAAAACCCAGGGGTGCCTGGGTGGCTCAGTCAGTTAAGCGACAGACTCTTGGTTTTGGCTCAAGTCATGATCTCAGGGTCCTGGGATCCAGCCAGGTGTTGGGCCACCTGCTCAGCAGGGAGTCTATTAGAGGATTCTCCCTCTCTTTCTCTGCCCCTCCCCTTCTCAAATAAATAAATACATCTTTTTTGTTAATGAAAAAAACATCATTGTACTATGAGCAACAGCAAGTGGCATAGTGTGTAAGTCACCAGACTCAGAAATAATTGTCAAACATTTTCCAAATTTGATGAAAACCATAAACTATTTATAGATCCAGGAAGCTCTGACCTCCAGGAACAAGAGAGATGGAAAAACATCACCCTATAGCATATCATAATTTAAATGCTCAAAATCAATGAAAAAGGAAAATCTTACAGCCAGAGACAAAAGACATGCTATAGACAAAGAAAAGAGATAAGAATGACTGCAGATTTCTTTCTTTCTTTTTTTTTTTTTTTTTAAGATTTATTTATTTGAGAGAGAGAGAGAAGGGAAGGTAGGGGAGGAACACACAGAGAGAAAATCTCAAGCCAACTCCCTGCCGAGTGCAGAGCCTGACACTGGCCTTGATATATGACCCCCAAGATCATAACCTGAGCAGAACTCAAGAGTAGGATGTGTAACCAACTGAGCCACCCAGTCACCCCTAACTACAGATTTCTTAATTTAAAGCATTGGGGGGGGGAAACTGTCACCTGTAACTGTAGCTCCAGCAAAGATGTTTTTCAGAAATGAAGGGGTGCTTAGTAAGGAACAGTGATCTCACCTCTGTTGGGCAGCGACAGAGCACTGTGCCTCTGCTGCCCACTCCCTGGTATTAGTAGGTTCAGCATGAGCTGAGCTTACACTTGAAAGGAATGACATGGTATGAGGCAATACACCATTTTCACTAGGAAGGTGTAAATGGGGTCAATGGAAAGTTGACATTCATCTCACATATTTCTAATAAGGCAATGTGAGTCTACATTGCACTTTTCTGAGCTGGTTTTGGCAGGGTTCGGGGGGAAGCTGAACACCCACCTGGCCATTTTGCTGCACCCCAACAGGAGGACTACTTGTTTTAAAAAAATATATCAAGTAGGATCCAGAATCATATCTATAACATCTAACATGTCCAGGATATGACTGAAAGTCAATCATCCTCACCAGAGCCAGAAAAATCACAATTTGAATGAGGAAAAAAAAAATTAACACAGACCAACACCAAGATGAATCAGATTCTGAAGTTATTTGGCAAGGATTTTAAATTAGCAACCACAAATATGCTTTAATAAACAATCATAAATCATCTTGAAACAAATGAAAGATGGAAAATATCAACAAAAAAATAAATTATAAAAAAGAACTAAATGAAAATTAGAAAACAAAAAAATTGTAAATCCAAAATAAAAAAAAAAGGAACTTGTTAGGTGCGCTCAGTAGGAGAGGGGACATGAAATAGAATCAATATGATGAATTTGAAAAAATAATCTATAGAATCTGCCTAATGTTAAAAATAGAGAAAATAGAATTTTAAAAAAAGGAATTAGAGCTCAGAGACTTTGGGGTCAAGAACAAAAGACTAACATTTACATCTTGGCATCCAGATATAAAGGACAGAGAATAGAACTTAAAAAAAAAATACTCAAAGAAATAATGGGTGAAAACTTCCTAAATATGGCAAAGAACTCAACCCTACAGAGTCAAGTAACTGGGCAGACCCCAAGTAGGCTAAACCCAAAGAAACTCTTGCCAAAACACATCTTAATTAAGCTTCTGAAAACTAAAAACAAGGGGGAAAAAAAATCTGAAAGCAGCCAGAGAGAAACCATGCATTATATAGGGAAGACCAGTTCAAATTAGGACATATCATATATCTCATCTGAAACCATGGAGACCAAAAGGAAGTGACACAAGACTTTTCAAGTACTGAAAGAAAAGAACTGTCAATCATGAATTCTACGTCTGGTAAAGATTTCTTCCAGGAATGAAGGACAAACAAAGACATTCCCAGATGAAGAAACCTAAGAGGATTTCTTTCTAGCAACTCTACCTTTTAAGAATAACTAAAGGAGGGGTGTTTAGGTGGCTCAGTTGGTTAAGCACCTGACTCCTGATTTCAGATCACGTCATGATCTTAGGGTCGTGAGATTGAGCCCTGTGTTGGGCTCCACACTAAGTATGGAGCCTAATTAAGATTCTCTCTCTCGCTCCCTCTCCCTCTACTCCTTTGCCCCCAATTCTCCCCCCGACCAATGTCCATTCTCTTTCTCTCTCTCTCTTAGAAAAAAAGAATGACTAAATGATATTATTTAAACAGAAATGAAATAATAACAACAGAGGAAGGCTTGGAACTTTAGAAAGAAAGGAACGTGGAATGGGTAAAAACTGGGCTAAATATAACAGACTATCCTTCTAATGAGTTTCTTAAATCATATTTGATGACTGAAGCAAAATTAATAACATCATTTGACATGGAACAGAAAATTGTAAAGAGAATCCTTAAGACAGCTGTGTTTTTATTTATTTTTAAATTTAAGGTTTTTTTAAAGATTTAATTTATTTATTTGACAGAGAGAAACACAGCTTGAGAGGAAACATAAGCAGGGGGAGTGAGAGAGGTATAAGCAGGTTTTCTGCTGACCAGGGAGCCAGATGTGGGGCTCGATCCTAGGACTCCAGGATCATGACCTGAGCCGAAGGCAGATGCTTAATCACTGAGCCACCTAGATGCCCCAAGAAAACTGTATTTTTAATGAGGATAATACTAGGACTTAAAAGATAGTAATCTATCTATACTTCATTTTAAGTGTTAAAATGTCAATACCAATAATTGTGGTGTTGTTATACGTGTACATTGTAATACCTGAAGAAACCACTAAGAAAACTGCATGAAGCAACACACTCAAACTACTATAAATAAACCAAGATTTCACATAACACACAGAAAAATTAAAGAGAGAGAGAAAGAAAAGGAAGAGACAAAGAGAAAACAAACAAGATGGCAGATTTAAGCCCTAACATACCAATAACTATCTTAAATATGAATAGTCTAAAAACATCAATTAAGAGAGATTGGCAGAGTGAATAAAAAGAAAAGAAAAAGAAAAACTTTGATCCATCCATATGTTGTTTATGGCATCTCATTTCAAATAGAACAGAGGGATCATGAAAATAAAAGGAGGGACAAAATGGGGGTGAAATCGACTTCTTCAGACACCAGAAGACCTCCACTAAAGGAAGTCCTTCAAATAGAAGGAAATGATAACAGATGAAAACATAAACAGAATGAAGAGCACTGGAAATGATAACTACATAGGTAAATATAGAAGATGTTTTATGTATTACATACATTTCTTTGAAAGATGACTAAGCAAAAATAGCAATGTATTGTCATTTTTTTAATGTGTATCAGTAAAACATGACAAGAACAGCATAAATGCAAGAAAGGGATACATTCTAGCATACTATAGCAAGGTTCATAATAAATGAAGTTGACATTTTGATGATGTGATAATATCACATGAACAGACAGATTAAAGGTGAATAATATAAGCTCAAAGAAAACCATATATACGTAATGTACAGCATAGTGATTATGGCTAATACCACTGTATTGCATATTTAAAAGTTGCTAAGGGAATCTTAATCTCAAAAGTTCTTATTGCAAGAAAAAATATTTTAACTACATGTGGTGACAGATGTTAACTATCTTATGGTGATCATTTCACAGTATATATGTATATCAAATCATTAGGTTGTACACCAAAATCTAATACAGTGTTATGTGTCAATTACATTCCAATAAAACTGAAAAAAAAACTATTAAAAGAACAAAATAAAGAGTTTTAAGTAGTAAGTAAAAGCAAGAGAGGGACAAAATTTAATTGCAAATACTAAATTGCAAAGAAGGTAGAAAAAGAAAAAAGGGGGGAAGAAAAGATAGCACAAAACAAAAATAATAATGGATGAAAGACATAAATAAGCTTAAACATATCAGTTACCACAGTAAATGTAAATGGTCTCCAGATTATGAAAGGGCACACTTGAGACTCCTAAGATACAAGTAATGTCTTAGCTGTATTGATAATCTTCTTATCTTCAATAGGATTTCAATATATAATGAAAATTATAATATACAGGAGGACCTGAGTGGCTCAGCTTGTTAAGTGTCTGACTCCTGATTTCAGCTCAGGTCATGATGTCAAGGTCATGAGATCATGCCCTAGGTGAGGCTCTGTGCTTGGTGCAGAATCTGATGTCCCTCTCCCTCTGCTCCTCTCCCTGCTCTTTCTTTCTTGCTCTCTCTTTCAAAAAAATAGATAATAAATAAATAAATAAATAAATAAATAAGGTTTTTTTAGAATTAAAATAATCAGAGGTGTTCATAGAATCTCATGCTAACTATTACCATAACAATACTGGTGCATGTATACAATGTAAATATTTTTATATTCTGACGATTGTTCTTTATCTCAGATTCTTTATGAGATATAATTAATTTTGTCAAATTAGAAGACTTTTCTATAGGACATGTGTTATTTTTTTTAAAGATTTTATTTATTTATTTGACAGAGAGAAACACAGCTAGAGAGGGAACACAAGCAGAGGAACTGAGAGAGGGAGAAGCAAAGCTTCCCACCAAGCAGGAAGCGCAATGTGGGGCTCGATCCTGGGTCTTGATCCTGGGTCTCGATCCCGGGTCTCCAGGATCATGACCTGAGCCGAAAGCAGTTGCTTAACCAACTGAGCCACCCAGGCGCCCCAGGACATGTGTTCCTAAGAAATCTTATGATGAATATTTTTTGATTAATGCCATCTTTGAATACCAGCAAATGTCCAATAATGCTAATAAAATATTACCTGGCTCTCAAATTGTTGCATTGATAATGTTTCAAGATTTTATACAATTTTTTTGGTTCCTTGGTCAGAAATGGGTATTGAGAGTGTATTCACTGATGGTCAGAAATGATAGGAATCAGTACGGTACAGAACAGAAAAAGTGTTTGGGGCAGGGAGGTGCAGGAATTGCATAAGGCTTTACACTTCTGTAGGGGAAAAAAATATCTGGAAGCAGCTATAAAAGACATGGTGATTCTTTTTCCGAACAGTCGTATCATTCCCTCAGAGTAATTCCCAAAGACATAACTGTATTTACAAATTTAACTTATAGAGAATTTGACTTCAGATTTTATTTTATAACGTGTGTGTGCAGGCATGTGCGTTATAAAAATACCAAAGTAGGCAAATAAATTAAACGGTGTGTTTTGTATAGAGGCATGTGGACGTGTGCATTTTCATGACAATATATGTGAGGTTTTTCATGTCTGTTTTTAAAAGCCAGACTCTTATAAACAAGTTGATGTTATGTAAGCACCTACTATCTGCTCCAGAAAATAGATGGAACCTGTCTATTTCAATGCCATGCCCAAAAGCCCCAGAAAGAAGGCTGAATAATAAAACTCTCGTATTAACTCGGAGACGATCATTTATTGGTTAGCAGCAATAGTAGTTACATCTATTTTGAGATAACATTTCCTAGGAAGCCATAACATAAGGCTTGAATTTTGTAATTGGCTTATGACTGAGAAATAGGAAGCACTTTTTTCCTCATTTCCTACCACTTTGTAGCAGCCTAAATCAATAACAATGCAGGATGTGAGTGAAGAGTGTGTGCATTTGCCCTTCACATAAGCAAAGCAACCAGCCCTACAAGAACAAGAAAAGTCGAACAAATTACATCAATACCAACCTGAAAATGCCAAAATCGTTTTTTTAAAAGGATGTTGGACAAGACCTTTATGGGGCTAAAGATGTCCGACTTCTCAAATACACTTCCTAGCAATCATCCCAGGGCTGTATTCTTCAGCCCAGAGGTGACAGGAGGGCTCCAAGAGCCCCTAGTCCCACCTCGTTAGTGTTGAGTTCAGGTGGCTTCAGGCAGAGCAGGAAGTCACGTCAGCTCTCAGGCCCCATGCAGCAACCTTGCACCAAACTCTTCCATGCCACCTGGACGAAAGATCCCAGAAAGGCATTCAATCTGGCGGTGACACCGGCTACAAATATCAGGAAAATCACAGCCTTCAGATTGTTAACAAGGCCAGCTGAAGCAGATTATTTGAGAGGTATGTTGGCTTCACCCTATATATTTCAATGAGAGCTAATATTGAAAACAAATGATGAATTACAGTTTAAGTCCATCCAGTAAAGGGGTTAGCACAGATCAACCTACTATTTTCTGTTACAAATTAATGGGCATGTAATGTGTATACAGTGATCTGAAGGAAGTACAATAGATAGTATACCAGTCATGTCATCACTTAAAAAAAATACGTCTACTGGGGCGCCTGGGTGGCTCAGTTGGTTAAGCGGCTGCTTTCGGCTCAGGTCATGATCCTGGAAACCCGGGATCGAGCCCCACATCGGGGTTCCTGCTGGGTGGGAAGCCTGCTTCTCTCTCTCTAACTCCCTCTGCTTGTGTTCCCTCTCTGGCTGTGTTTCTCTCTGTCAAATAAATAAATAAAATCTTTTAAAAAAAATACGTCTACTATGTGTCAGGCTCCTTGCTGGAAACAGAAGATGAGAGAAGTAAGCTTCTCTGAAAGAGTTCACCGAATGGAAAAGGCAGGTACATACTTGAAGAATGAATGGAAAATGAGAACTGAATGACACACATTGGGCAAACTAACTGATGATACTTTGTCCTTTCAGCTGAAATCTCTGATTTCCAGTTGAATATGACTCATCTCCAGCTCTTTTGTTTCAACTAGGGAGCGAGAAATATAAGTTACTATAAATGTGATTTTATCTATTGCCAACACCGTGATGACCTCCACATCTGTGTCTTTTCTAAACCATAGAGCTATTTGCACAATGACCTATCGGACGTCTCCACTTATAAAAGCACACCGATCTCAGGACAGACACATTGACCTTGGGATTTCAATTTCAAACACTGAACTGAGTCCCATCTTCCCTCTTCCCGTCTGTCAAGTTTGAGTTTCTCCGTGGGGTTCTTACACTGTTTAAATGACACCTCTATCCACCAAGTCAGCTTTTCTCTCTTCTCCTTGTTGAATTAGACCATAAATCCCATTTCTTTTAACTTTCCTCTGTAATCTGCTTCATTCCGATACCACCTTTTTCCCAATAGCCAGCCCCTGGACTGGTCTTCCTGCTTCTGCTGCCTCCACTTGTCATCACACACATATCCACACTCATAGCCACACCCCCCTGTACACTCAAATTAACACTGTGACCAGGATGACCTTTCTAAACATAATTCATCTTCCTACAACTATATAAAACGTCAGTGGCTCCCGTCACCTACAGACAGGATTTACACCTAACTTTACACCTAAATTCTGAACTCTCTAAATGATGTACAAGACCGTTCAAGTTCTGGGACTCCCTTCCATGGCCCCACAGCTGGAGTTATTCAACCATTCCTTTGGGGGCCACTTTACCTTATAACTACCGGCAGCCCCTGCAGGGATCCGTCCACGTGTAGATCTCGCATCTCGGTTGTGCCACTCCCTAGGGCATGGGGCTATAGCTTACTTATCTGTGAGTCCCTGAGGCTGGCACACTTCTTGGGACATGGTATGCCCATATAGTCAGTAAGTATTTGTTGAATAAACATGCATGAAAAAACATAAGGTATAAAACTGTTTCAAAAACATTATCTAATCTGGTATTTACGATAGCTCTTGACACAAGTAATCGTGATCTTGAGAACTTATAGCCAGAAACAGAATCTATTGCTCTGATCTGTCTAGTCCTCATTAAAGCCCCAAAACAAATTATGAGGAAAAATTCTGATTTCTTCCAGTTATGGTCACTGACTGTTAAAATCATTTTTCTTCTTAAGGCATCACTTATATAGAATAAAATTCACTACTTTTTTGTGTATAATTTTTCAAGTTCTGATACAGGCACATGGCCATGTAACCACCACTTCTGTCAAGATACAGAGAAGTTTCATGATCCCCGAATTCCCAATGACATTGGTAGTCAACCACTGCCCTGATCAGAGTATCATACAGTCATCATACAGCATGTAGTATTCTGAGACTGGATTCTTTCACTTAGCATAACGCATTTGAGACTCATCACTGTCACTGTGGTTATCACTCCTTTGCTACTTGTTATTGCTGATTCATATTCCATCAAAGGACCACAGTTTCTGTCTCCACTCACCAGCTGAAAGATATTTGTTTTGTTTTGTTTCCCCAGTTTGGGATAATTATAAATAAAACTGCTGTAATCATTTGCTTAGAGATTTGTGTGTGAGCACACATTTTCATTTCATCTGAATAAATATCCAACAGTGGGACTATGGGTTGAATAATAAGTATGTGGTTAACTGTATAATATGCCACTAAACTGTTTTCCATTGGCTGTACAGTTTTGCCTTCTCACCAAGGATGTACTCAAAGTCCAGCTGTTCCACACCTTTGTCAGAACTTGGTCTTGTTTCTGTTTTCTTTTACTTTGTTTTCTTTCTCTTTTCTTTTTTCTTTTCTCTTCCTTTCTTTCTTTCTTTCTTTCTTTCTTTCTTTCTTTCTTTCTTTTTCTTTCTTTCTTTCTTTTCTTTCTTTTCTTTCTTTTCTTTCTTTCCAATCTAAGAGATATATAGTGTTAATCTCAAGTTTTAAATTTGCATTTCCCTAATGACTAATGATGTCAAGCATATTTGCATGTTTTTATTTGCCATCTGTTTATTTTCTTTGAAGTGGCCTCTTCAAATTTTTCACCCATTTTTAAAAATTGAGATGCACGTTTTCTTAGTTTTGAGCTTTGGGAGTTCTTCGCATATTCTGGATACAAGTCCTTTATCAGATAAGTGATTTGCAGAATTTTCCTCCTATTTGTGGTTTACCTTTGTATCATTTTTCACAGTGGAATTTGAGGAACAGAAGTTTAATTAAGTGAAGTTCAATTTATCATTTTTTTCTCTTATGAATCATGCTTTTAGTTCATATTTAAGAAATTTTTGCCTTTGTCTAACCCAAGGTCACAAAGATTTTCTCCAATATTTTTATAAGAGTTTTATGGTTTTAATTTTTACATTTAAGTCTATAACTCATTTTGAGTTAATTTTTGCATATGGTGCAAGGTAAGTATTGAAGTTGTTTTGGGGGTTTTTTTTAAAGATATATTTATTTATTTTACATAGAGAGAGCACAAGCACGAGCAGCAGAGGGAGAAGGACAGAGAATTCTAAACAGACTCTGTGCTGAGCTTAATCTCACCACCCTGGGCTCATAACCTGAGCCAAAACCAAGAGGTGGTCACTTAACCCACCATGCCACCCACTCGGAAACAGAGCGAACCAACAGGGCTGTGAGAGGCAGGCTTTGTAAGGTGCAGGGGATAGGGTAGCCCCTGGTTACCCAGGAGATTGGCTTGTTTGAATGATTCTGTGGACTAGCACGGAATAAAGCCGAGCCTGAGGCTGCTGGAGCTCAGTCAGGGCAACCAACAGAGCAGGAAAGCTTACAGTTGGACCTGGGGCCTTGTGAGGCTCCAATATACCAAGGCAGCCCACAAAATTTTAGACCTTACCCTACACAAATCTTGAAATCCTATAGTGTAAATATTCCAACTTTCATTTTTTTGCCTTCAAAATGATTTTGACTATTCTAGTTCCTTTGTTTTTCATATATATGTATTAGAATCAGCTGGTTGATTTCTACAAAAATACTCTGCTGGAATTCTGCCTAGAGTTGTGTTAAATCCATAGATCATTCAGGAGATAAATTCCATCTTGACAACCCTGAGTTTTCCAATTTATGAACACAAAATATCTCTCCATCTGTTTAGATTTCATTTGATTTATTTACTCAGCATGCAGATATTGCACATATTTTGTTAGATTTATATCAAATCTGGTGCTATTTTGGTGCTATTAAAAATAGTACTTAAAAAAATTATTTCCGATTGTTGAATGCAAATGTATAGAAGTGTAATCAACTTTTGTATATGAACCTGACATCCTGCAAACCTGATTGTTTAGAATTTTCTACACAGAGTCCCATCTTTATCGAGGTCTGAGAATCACTTATACACATACTGCACAGAAATGATGCTGCTTAATCAGAACACAAAAACAAACAGCAGGAAAACCATGATTGAGTCACTTCAATAAGTCTTCATCAGGTTCTCGAACTGCTACTTGGAGACTGGTTTTAGCTTCTAATTCACAACAGAAAGAAAGAATGGGGGTTGGGTGGGCCCACTGACCCCATCCACACACCTGTGGCAGATTCAAAGCTTGGGAAGAGTGATGACTGAGGCAAGACAGCCCAGAGCCAACTGGTATCCCGTGGATCTGTTACTTATGTTCTGGGAAGAAGCCCATGTGGCAGTTTAGGAGCCCTACGCCAGATGTTGGGAACGCTGAGCCAGTTTCTCTCATTTCCTGGTCAACACCTTGTTGGGCAGGTACCCCGTGTTTAGGGCAGGGAACAATGCAAGCTTCCAGCCATCTCCAGAAAGAATTCCCTGGGCTGACTTAGTCAGTAACAACATAATAATCACAAAAAGACGTGCCTTTGTTGTCTTGCACTGTATCCATTCACTTATTTTCAAGCGTGAAAATAACTGATGGCTGTTTTCCAAATCTTCCAAAACAATCAAGTGTTCATGACATGAGTGTTTCTCTAAAGCTGGCACATACTAAAACAGGTTGCTGAGTCATGAGAGTTAATAAACAGTTGAGTAGGGCCCCCGCTCTGCGGGTTATTGTCAGATCAGATCTAAGTAATACGAAACAGCCCAGAAAGTTCTGCCTCACCCTTCCATCTGTCCTCTGCACAGGCAAGCTGACAGACACATACCTTGTTTGGTTTACTTAAATAAGCAAACATGAAAGCTGTATTTAGAATTTCTAGGGATGTCTTATATCTATAAATGGGTATTTAAGCTTGATTATTATGAAGAATGTTTGGCTCTAAGTGCCTAAAGCCATGGATATATAGGAAAGAGGTCATCCTCAGGAATTCCTGGAGCAGGGACAGTAAGTTACAGCATGGTTCTCTCAGCCCAGGTGCCCCACAAAGCAGACCCTCAGGGACATTTTTCAGAAGGGCAATCTCGAAGACAAGAGTGAAGAGAAGTGAAGTAGGGAAATGAACATTCTAGCACCTGTCTACCACCTGGGACACTCGTAGCTCCAGCTTGCAGGACTGTCTACCAAGAGTAGACATAGTAACTGCTTCTCAGGACAATCCGTCTTTGGAGAAAGGGAGATAAATCTATCGTTGTGCTGTCAAACACTGATGGAAGGTTCTTGCCCTGAGGTATCAATTCTCCCCCCACCCTTTATGGGTGAGGAGCCTCAACTCCAGCGGCCTCCCCATAATCACACCTCAACATCACCAGAAGAACCTTTGGGCAGAAGGGCGAAGTCCGAGCCTGGGTGACTGGTGGCAGCCCACTCAGAGCCAGTCGCTGTGATGATATGACTGACAAAAGTGACAAAAGACTTCAGAGACAGCAAGGCTGAGGGGATCTGAAGCAACATATAACAAGTATCTGGAACAACAGTGAGCAGACTCCTCAGGGTGCTGCCACCTTCTGCCCTCAATGTTCTCTCCTCATGATGCCTGTGAGGGAGGCTTCCTTCACCTCACACCGTAAGGCGTGCAACATCACAAGATGCTAGGTTCTCTACATTCTGTGGCACTTGGAACAATCCTTCACACATTGTGACTATTCAATAGAGAAAAGTAGGAAGAGAAGAGACAGGGAGAGAGAATGGAAAGGAAGAGAAGAAAGGAGAAGAAGAGAAAGGAAAAAAGAGAAAGAAGAAGTGAAGCAGAGCTGAAAGGAAGTGATTGTATGCTTTACCTTAAAAGCTCTAGAAGTCCTTATGTTGTAATTCATGGTGGAATTGAAATACGTAAGTTCAAACAGAAAAGATTTTCTAGAAATTGAGTTCAAATTACATTCACACAAGTCACCTTCATCTCCCCTGACAACAAGGCCTGGGGGCAGAAGGAGTGGGGCTGGGTCCTAGCAGGAGAGGAGGGGACACAGAAATGTCTCATGATGTGGCCAGAGGCCCATGAAATGCCTGACAGAGGTTACTTAATTCTGTCTCATGTTTCCCCTCAGTTACCTGTTATCTGGGACCTGAGGTGGGAAGGATATGAACACCAGTCACTAGAGCAGAAATACTCGTATTTTCGTGTTTTTTTTTTTTTCCTAGCTAATTAACATTTCAGCTCTACAAACCACTCCACAGAGGGTGTGCTTTGAAAACAAACTCATCTGAAAATAGAAGTTCTACGGACAAGGAAGTTTGCTGCCATACTTTTTCATGTCTCCACTTTGTTTGTCCCATGACCTCCCTTTCTAAAATTTCACACATTTGACTTCAATATATCACTCTTACCTTCCTGAGTTGATTTTCTTTTCAGCAACTATTATGATCAGAAAATTATAAAGCTCACTTATTCATGTGTCTTCCGCATTACACAGTGTCTGCTCCCTGAGAGCAAAGGATTCTGTTTTTGTTGTTCTTTTGAAGTGACTTGACCCCTAACATCTGGAACAGTGTCTAATACATTGTGTTTGACTAGTGAGTGCTTGCTGGGTGGATAACTAGACTTGGGCCGTGCTATCCATGACTCTGGCATTCTTGGGGTGGGGAAGGGGGTGCGTCCTCTCTTTGTTTATTTAAATTAAGCATCTGCCATTATTTCCAGGGAATCAGATAGAAGGCCTTAAGTGACTTGGCCTCCCAGGAATGATGAGTCTTAATCATGGTCCAGCTTGAGGGTTCTCAGCCAGTCCCAATGTCCTTGTACTAATACGTTGTTTTCACCCTAATGGAAACAAGAAGCCTACTTTTTCCAGAAGTGCCCGAATGTATTTCAGGCAGCCTGACCTTTAAAATAAGTTTTAAGGCCATAAAAATGTAGACATATTCATATTCTAGGGAATAAATTTGGTCACTCTGACTTTAAAACATAAATCAAAATACCAACTCCATGGGAATTGTATATTATTAAATCTCAAGTTTACTGGCGTTGTCACTGAAACATAATAAATTTAAAGATTACATCATTATTGAGAATGTTTACTGCTATGACTCAATGTCAAGGAAAATAATACTTTCAAGAGTAAAATAAATGCCAGATACTGTTGATGATAAGGTCAAGTTATAATCATAGCACAAAGACAACGAATATATTTGAACATGTTAATTATTCAGTCTTAGGAAGGAGATGACTGTTGTCACATTTCACTAACCCATTCATTCAAATTTTAAAATATGAACTAGTAACTCGAAGAGCTGTCTTAAATTGAAAATGTATTTTGTTTTATCTTGTTTGAAAAGTCTTGGAGGTAAAATGGTACGTTTACCATTAATGGAAAGGACAAGAGATTTCATAAAGGTTTCATCACGACTTTATGTCCTATTTTGACTTTATGATTATGATTATGTGAAGGCAGAATTTTAAATAATGTCTTCAGTTCTAGATCACTTCATTGTTTGGATTAAAGGTAATGCCACATGATCAAGTTTGTTACCAATATATCAGAACATCATATAATCTACTGCAGGCACAGATGACAGGAGATGTTCTGTAAAACATTCACCCAAATATAACAAATAAATTCTTAAAATATAGTACGAAAACTCTGTGTCACACTTTGTCAGACAACATATGCGCATACCAACATCTTCTGCAAGATTTCTGATCAGTTCATAAATTCCCACCACCACCCTTTCATTTCATGAAGTCACAAAATCCGCTGAGGAATGGTGACTTCTGCAAGGGCAGAAAGTCCAAAGAATTTTGGACTTACTTAAGAGCCTCCGGTTTAAATTATTGCTCTAATATAATAAGCATCTACATTTATTTTAAGTAACATATTCATTCAAAGTACCTTCAAGAAAGTCAAATAAGTGATGTAAATTTTAATTTCACCATAGAGTCTATCAGTAAATCTTTACTGTGACCTAGGTACTTAGAAATAAATGTCTCTATGTCATAAATAATGAACCTATTAAAGCTGCCATATTTCAAGTTTCAGAGAATCTTGAATATATTTTAGTCATGGATACTAACTTTTTAATACTTGTAAAAGTCAAGAAATAATCAAACTGAGGGGAGCCTGGGTGGCTCACTTGGTTGAACATCTGCTTTAGCTCAGGTTATGATCCAAGGTCCTGGGATTGAGCCCCACATTGGGCGCCCTGCTCATTGGGGAGCCTGCTTCTCCCTCTCCCCTGTGTTGTGTTTCTCTCCCTGTGTGTGTCAAATAAATAAATAAACTCTTTTTAAAAAAATTATCAAATTGAAGTAAATGAAGATTTTTTTACCAGCTTTGGAATAATTGAGACCATTAGGCTCTGAATTTGATCTTACAGAAATGCAGTTCTGCTTTTCATCTTTTTATTGAAATTAGGAAATCTTTAAGTGACAAAAGAATATAACAATATTAGTATGTACTTTAAATATTAACATTGGTTTTATTTAACCTAATGCTGCAAAATTCATTTAAAATGTTTTCAATATAGTTTTAAAAGGCGTAGCTACATGATAGTAAAAAGCAAAGCTTCTAACATATCCAATTTCAAAGATCCTTTGTAAGAAACACTGAAGCCAGACTCTACAACAGAAGTAGGAATTCTCTAGCCTAGAAGCTATTGTCTTTATACGATTGCTTACCTTCTTTCAAACTCTAAAAAGTAATTAAAAACATGAAATGTAGCTCTATTTTTAATTATGACCTTGCAATTGTACTACTGAGTATTTACCCCAAAGATACAGATGTAGTGAAAAAAGGGCCATATGTACCCCAACATTCATAGCAGCAATGACCACAATCATCAAATTGTGGAAAGAGCCAAGATGTCCTTCAACAGGCGAATGGATAAAGAAGGTATTGTCTATATATACAATGGAATATTACGCCTCCATCAGAAAGGATGAATACCCAACTTCTGTATCAACATGGACAGGACTGGAGGAGACGATGCTGAGTGAAATACGCCAAGCAGAGAAAGTCAATTATCACATAGTTTCACTGGAGGAGATGATGCTGAGTGAAATAAGCCAAGCAGAGAAAGTCAATTATCACATAGTTTCACTGGAGCAAAAGGAGTAACATGGAGGACTTTAGGAGAAGGAAAGGAAAAGTGAACTGGGGTAAATCGGAGGGGGAGATGAAGCATGAGAGACTGTGGACTCTGAGAAACAAACTGAGGGTTTTGGAAGGGAGAGGCTGGGGGGATGAGTGAGCCTGGTGGTGGGTATTGAGGAGGGCACGTACTGCATGGAGCATTGGGTGTGGGACATAAACAATGAATCTTGGAATGCTGAAAAAATTAAATTAAATTAAAAAAACAAACCATGAGACATAGTATTTCCAGCCCTACAACAGTCATTTATAGACAGTGTATGGTAACACCTTCGTTGACATCGAAAACTAATCAAGTAGTAATAATTACATGGCTGTGGCCACAAAGAATAAATTTTTTAACTGTATGGTACACATCTACTTTTATTTGGATTTCTTTTTTTTATTTCATTTTCATAAACCGTGTGTGCATTTTTCTTCCTGCACTGACAACTCAGACCAGAAAAAGTGCCTTAATGTTAATTTTAAAGTTGTACTCTCTGTTTTCTCAAAAACATTAGTAGATGAGCAGCGGACTGGTGCCCTGTTGCGATCTTTGCAATCAGCTCTCAGTGACCTTGGGAAAGTCATATAACTACCATGTCTCTGTTGTTTATCCCAGAAGTGAAAATGTTGGATGGGATAATCTATAACATTCCCATTATCCTTTGGATATAGACATTTAAAAAATAAATTGGCACATATATAATACAATTCCCAGGAGGGTAAATTCCACTTAGAATGGTGCTTCAAGGTATCCTCTTAAGTTCAAGATGAACACAGGCACTTTTGCACTCTTTCATTACACTGCTAGGGATCTAACCCCACAGAGGGAATTTGAATTCAGTAAAGGAGGTTTTCGTGAGGGATCTAAGGCCACACTTAACCAACCTTAAATGTAAAAGTGAATATGGCCAGATGGCTCTTATGTCTGAGAGGAAATAAATTGATACAAATAACAAAGAAACAGAAAACAAGGACTCTCCCTCAGGATCCATTAATGAAAATGTCCACAACCAAACATCAACACTGAAGATCATCCTCTTTCCCTGAAGGACGTATAGGAAGTCAGGTGAGCCGCATGACCATTTAGGGCTCCGTGAAAAGCCATCCTGTATGCGCCCTGATTCTCACAACATCCACACTTTCTTATCCAAGAACCTGTGACCAAAGACTATCATTAACTGCATTAGCAAGACAACAAACTCCTTCTAGGATGGACTTATACTCATCCCCCAAATTGCAGCTGAATTAGAATTCTTCCCACATGCTCTGTTCCGTGGAAGAACAGGATGGCTTTAACTGGTTATACTAGATAATAATAAGGAAAAAGTTATATTTCTCTCCTACTTTTATCTTCTGTTTCTCCCAAATAGATGTACTTATTCATACCAACATAATCTATGGAAGAATGACAGATAAAAATACCTATAAATGAAAAGTGAGTGGAGTCTGCAAACACAAGGTACAATATGACCTTTACCAGATGTTATTTCTCAATTTTATGGTTTGGTAACGAGCCACACAGAGTTGATGCCTTACTCAGAGATGAAGGTGACTGAGCATACCAATAGTTGCTAATTCAGGATATCACCATCCGTATTTGGGGAATCTGCACTTTCTACTTGCATTTTGGTCTTTCAGTATTATTCCAAATCTTCCCGCAAATAGAATTTCAAGTTTAACAATAAAAAGAAGCATGAGAAAGGAAGCAGAAAGCAGAAGAAAGAGAAGCAGCAAGAGAAGCAGATGCACTAAAGAAACGGACATTTCCAGGTACTGAAAAAGCCACCTTTCTGCCAGGCCTCAGAGAATAGTGCCTTGTGCATGAGGAGAGCTACCCCAGTGGTGTCAATGGAAGGACTATTTAATCAATGGTGATGGGAAACTTAATAGCTATTTTGAGGTAAAAAAATCCATTTCCCAAGGTTTCTATGCAAAATAAACTTCAGGTGAATTAATGAAATGCATATATTTTAACAGTTAAAATGATGAAAAAAGTGGATTACAATAAGTATCAGCTCTGTAAATTTACAGCCATTGAAGCAATAAGAAAAAAAAACAGGAATAACGGATTATAATTCTAAACACGAAAAAAAATTCAAGGCAATGAAAATTAACAAAAATCAATTTTAAAAATCAAACTTGTAAAATATATTTACAGGGACTAATATGAGTAGGTCTTCCACAAAAATAAATATAAATAGTAAACCTATGGGAAAATGATTGTTTTATCAAGTTATTTTTAGAAAAGGCATTGGGTTACTTAACATCTAGTAGGATGGCAAAAATGCTTTCTTCCAATGCTGACAGGATTTCAGTGAATACGGTACACTTTTTTATTCTTTTTTTCTTTGTGAAGATGAAGTTCTTATTCATATAATTAACCGCTGAAAGCAAACGATTCAGTGGCCTTAGTACATTCATAATATTATGCAAACATCACTTCTCTCTACTTTTAAACATTTTCATCACCCCGGAAGAATACTCTCATTCATCAAATAGTCATTCACCATTGCTCCCTCCCCGACATTTGGTCTCTCCACTCCCCCTCTGATGGATATCTGGATTTTGTTCTGTCATTGACTATTATGAATACCATTGCTATGAACATTCATGTATGAATTTATCTCAACACTTGCTTTCAATTCTTTTGAGCGTACCCCTAGGAATGGAACTACCAATCACAAGGTAGTTGTATTTTATATTTTAGAGAATCACAAAACTCTGTTTCAAAGCAACTTTACCATAGGCTATTCTGTCCAGCAGTGCCTGAGAGTTTCAACGTCTCCATGACCTCACCAATGCTTGTTACCTTCTTGTCTTTTTTTACTATAGCCATCCTACCACCTAATGAGGTATCTCACTGTGGGTATGATTTCGATGATCCTCCATGAACAATTTTTATGTGTTCATTAGTCACTTGTATGTCAGAATGAGGCTGTGAGGGAGGATTTCTCTGAGGCCTCAAGATGTCCCAAGGCTTCAAAGTCTATGATACGGTCTTAAAAATCTATCTACTATCTATCAATTTATTTATTTATCTCTCCCTTCATCCTTCCATCTATTCATCATTTATTTATTTTTACAGGTGGCTTCCCAAAGGTGCAAGCAATATGCTACAATATAGGAATTTAAATTCTTTGACCTAGTAAATTCCATCTTGGACATTTATCCTGAGGAAATAAACAACAGATTTGCATATATAACTGCACGTCAACAATACTAAAGAGCAAAAATCAAAAGCACCCAAGGAAAATGTTGGGGCACTCTCATGTATCAACATGAAGAAAAATTATACCAGAAATGAAATATTTATAAAGACTATATAGATATGGAGAAACATCACACGTGGCAAAAAAGAGTTCTGATTTCCAGCAATGTGACCCAGGTTTGATGTCAGTCACAGGGACACAGATTAGAAAGGAATGCCCTCATCCTTTGGGTTTCTGCTTCAAAACAACTTCCTCCGGGGAGTCTCCCACCCCAGGCTAAAGTAGGTATGTACTCTGTATATTTTTATCCCTCTTTGTATGACCTCAACAATAGTGCTTACCACACTCCGTTACTGCCATTCATTTATTTGTCTGCTTCTACCTTCCAACAACAGACTGTAAATTCTGAGGACGTGGCCTGTGGCGTTTACTGGCTGGTATATGATAAGCATCTGACAGAATGAATGCACACAGCAGGGATTTAATAAACAGTTAGCAAATAAATTTACATATGACAGGATTGTGGGATTATGACTAACCTGCATTCCTTAAAACTAGTTTTCTTTGTGGTTGTTGTGGTATCTACTTTATGGGAAATATTTTCAAAATTGACAATGCAAGATACCATAATCGTCATTATCATAATCAAAATGTAACATGCTTCCAAATTTCTCAATTAGGAAATTCTTATTCTGCAAAAACAAAAAGAAGGAAATTTGTGCATGCTCTATCTTGATTAGAGTAATGTGGTTTATATGTCATGAATGCCTTGGCTTTTGTTACCTGCGGGCAGTGGGGAAGAGGCAATCGCCATATGAGAATTTTTGGAAATCAGCCATCGAATCTTACTCCACAGCATTGCTTCTTGACAATGGTTTTGGGATCTTTGAGAATGATTGCTTACTTAAAAACTTGAGATTTTTAGGGGCACCTGGGTGGCTCAGTGGGTTAAAGCCTCTGCCTTCGGCTCAGGTCATGATCTCAGGGTCCTGGGATCAGGCCCATGTCTGGCTCTCTGCTCAGCAGGTAGCCTGCTTCCTCCTCTCTCTCTGCCTGCCTCTCTGCCCACTTGTGATCTCTCTCTCTGTCAAATAAATAAATAAATCTTAAAAAAAAAAAAACCTTGAGATTTTTACGAAATAACCATGCGAAGTAATGAAAGAAAAGTATTTGAAACCGTAATCATCAATGCAATATACGTTCGCAAGGCAAATACTTTTTCAGAAAATAAATAATAAAGCAATAGGTAAACCTTTGTCTATAATTGTATCATAACATTTTTATAGTAGTATCTTCACCATTAATAGTCTATAGTATACCCATAACCTACAACGGGAATCTCAGGAAATGTTTAAATGTCTCTAACAATGAATGAGAGAGAAAATTACACTAGCAACTTCTTTGCAGATCTTCTGCAGCCTTGAAATGTTTTTAATATGTGAAATCAAGAGGGATTTTCTAGATCTAAATTTCTTTTTATAGGAAGAAATGGTATTCATTTATGAATCCACATACCTAAGCCCTAAGATATATGTCAGTTTTCTAAGTCTGAAGAATAACTAGACTTGTGTCACATGATTACTATTTTCTGGAATGTCATGACTATATCTGGCACAATTTTGCTGCGTCCACTCTGCCCTTGAAATACCCTTCCAGTATACCATGAGTTTCAAAACATAAAATTATAGCTTTATGCTGTCCGTCTACCACTTTGAGGATAAGTTTACTCCCATACCACACAGATTTCCCTTAGTGCTTTTATGGTAAATAATTTACACTAGAAATGCTGCATCATGAAACTGAGGTTGGGGAAATTGTTATTTAAGCAAACACAATCGATCCCATATCATTTTAAATTTTCTGCCCTGTGATTTATCTTACAGCAAGGACCGGTGTGCCCAGGGTGGGAGCAAGGAACTCGAGAAGAATGGCATGCCTATTATGCTCGCAGGCTTCTCTTCCCTCCCTAATTATTAATGAGGCCGCACTGCCCCAGCACCCCTACCCCTCACAGCTCCACTCCCCTTCCCCCGCTGGCTACTTCCAGCTTTATCTTTTCCACGTTCATCTCCGATTTCCCCAAATTCAAGTAGAAATCCAAACTGCCTTTTGCTAAGAAAATCAGTATCAAGTTACTTTATTTGGTATATAATTTTTTAGAAGAAGCAAAAGCCCTCAAATGAGTGGATCATTCCCATATTTCCTCCTGAACTGGAAAGAGGGGTATGGCTAACAACTATCAGAATCTGGTCTTCAGGATGCCCATGGGGACAGAGAGAGAGGGGTGCAAGTTCCTGGCAGAAAGGGACATTGCACATGACAGCTGCTCTTGATGGCTTAGCCACCTCGATGGGGAGGATTCCACTGAAAATAGGTAACAAAACAAGAGTCACCCCCTTGACCTTCATCACACTCATTTCCTTTTTTGCTGCTATTAATCCTTTTTTGCTGCAATTATAGACAAAGGTTTACCTATTGCTTTATTATTTATTTTCTGAAAATTGATTTGCTCTTCAAACACTTACTGGGCTGCATACTACATATGGGGCCCTGCTCTACGTAATTGGGTTACAAAAATAAATAGCTGATAGTTTGTACCCTATATCTGATCTTATTCTAATGGGAGAATATATAAAATCAACGATTATAACTCAGCACAAGAACATCAATGAGCGATGCTTAGAGCATTTCGGGAGCAGATGAGCCACTGACTCAGTGGGCCCGGGGCCTCCTGGAGGAGGCGCTCAGCACTGAAGGGTGGGTCCAGTGAAGGCATGGGATGGGTGGCATGGGTAAGAACACACTCGCAGAGGACTAACAAGAGCAAAGGTACGGGTGGGGTATTGGAAGCTTGCAGGATTGGGGAGTGGGAGGCAGAAACGACACCCATGGAGTGGGGAGAAGCACAGCTGGAGAGATCGTCCTCTTGCCTTGGTCATAATTCTTCCTCCCCTGTCTAGACGAGCCCGCCGACGTGCTCGAAGACGGGCCACTGCACAATCCTCGTGACCCTGCGTGATAGGGCCACACATCACTTTTTTAATCTTATCAGAATCAACCTAATCTTCTCTTGCTGCTCAGTTTCTTTACCTGCAAATGAGTAAAACAGCAAGCACCTTGCAAAACTGTGCAGAACCCAGAAAGGAGACAGAAACTCTACATGGCCTGGAAGGGGCAATTATGCATGGAAGCTATTACCAATACTGAGTTAGAGCAAAACTTCAAACCAAAAAAATGTTATTAAAAAAAAGCAGCAGCAGCAGCAGCAGCTGGGTGTGAGATGTGGTAAGGCAGAAGACCGAAGGAAAACAAGACTCACTGGTGTGTGTGATCTCTGCCAGGAGCTGCACACATTTTACCTCATTTAGGGTGATGGTAAGGACAGAGCTCTACTCAAGTAGGTTCAAGATCCCAAATCAAGGATGGGGGATACCTGTCTTAAGGGAATTAGAAGTTGGGTTGCCCAAAAAATAGATTGAATATTTTAGGTAAGAAACGATGTGCGTGGCAAATAAACGATACATGACAGACCCATACTGTTAGCTGATGGGAGGACAGGACAAGTTTCCAGAATGAGGAAAGTCACAGCCTCATGGCATTGGGCATGAATGGAGCCATGGCCACCCCATCTGGGCAAGAAATTCCGCTAAGAAGAACAACAGTAATACTAGCTGATCCTTCCTGTGCACTCACTGCCCGGTGCTGGGAAGGGGGCAGGGGAGCCACGGGCTGCAGGGGTCCTGCCCAGGGCCCACTGCTGGTCAGGGGTAGTATCAACTCAACCACCCCAACAACCCTTTGAGATGGCAGACTGCTATACACACAGTCCAGGACACAGAGGCACAGAGACAAGTACCTTGCCCACAGTCACGTAAGATCCTGCATTTTATTCATATACTGCATAATTCTCAGGAAAAGTCTTTCTCCCCAAAAAATGATACATTCTATTTGAAAAACACTATGTGAACTGAAAATCCTTGCATAACTATCACACCAAGAGAAATCAGGATATCAACAAGAGGCTAGCCTAAGCGATTTTCACCCTGATGCCTTTCCTCTTCTTCCGCATGGGTGCTGCCCTCTGACTCTTCCCTCTTGCCTGTAGAATTCTGGCTGTTGGCAATAAACCCTGAATATGTTCATTCTTCCAAGAAAGCAGACTCTGTCCAATCTTGCGTTGCCAGAGTTCTCTTTCAGCAACGCTTCCCATCCAGAGACTACAGATCATAAATTAGTCTTAGACTGGAATTGCCTTCCTTGCCCATAGTGCTGAGTGTGCCAGGCTCCATCGCGGGCTGGCACGTGCCTAAGTGTGTCAGGGGACGGAACAAGCAATCTGCCTCAATTACCAGGGGCGGAGGGAAATAAAACCTAAAGCTAATTGCACTTAAAATAACTGTGATTCAAGGTGTAGGGATGATCCCGAGGCTTTGGACCATTTTAGTTAAGAAAAAATTAGACCAATACCCTCATTCTCACACAAATGACCAGGACCGATCAATGACTGGTCCAGATTTTCTTCTGATTGTTGTGTTGAGGGGCAGTATGTCCTTTCAGGGGGTTGTCAGGGGAGAGAAGAAAAGAAGAATCAAGACTCTTCCAGATGCTTACTCTTGGGGTCTCCAGGCTAGCTTCCGTGAGAAAGTAAGCAGCAGGAAGTGATTTTGAAAATTACTCTTAAAGCAAGCATAGGGCTGGTTTCTTTTTACATGTTTTGTCTCCCACTCCATAAATATTAACTCTTTCATCCACAGGAACTGTGTCAAATGTGAAAAATCAAGACTATCCATAGGGATTATTTATACGAAGATGGAATCATCAGCGGATTCTGCAAATCTAGGGGTCTATCTCTAATTAACACCGTTAATGACGAGCATGATTATGATGGAGTTTCTGGCTACGTGTGTCCTGAGACAAGTGAGCACTAGCACCAAAAACCAGAGTGTCTGCAAAAGAGGTTCATTCTAAGCATCCACCTCACAATCATCAAGATGAGACACCGGTCAGGGAAATACAAATCAAACCCAGAGTGAGATACCACCTCAGGCCAGTCAGAATGGCAAAAATCAACCAGTTAGAAAACAACAGGTGTTGGCAAGGATGTGGAGAAAGAGGAATCCTTCAACACTGTTGGTGGAATGCAAGCTTGTGCAGCCACTCTGGAAAACAGTATGGAGATTCCTAAAAAAGTTGAAAATAGAACTTCCCTATGACCCAGCAATCGCACTACTGGGTATTTACCCTAAAGATACAGATGCAGTCATCTGAAGGGGCACATGCACCCCAATGCTTATAGCAGCAACATCCACAATAGCCGAACTATGGAAAGAGCCTAGATGTCCATCAAGAGATGAATAAGTAAAGAAGATGTGGTGTGTATATACAATGGAATATTATGCAGCCATCAAAAAAACGAAATCTTTGCCATTTTCAATGACATAGATGGAACTAGAGGGTATTATGCTAAGCGAAATAAGTCAGAGAAAGACAACTGACACATGATCTCACCGATATGAAGAGTTTGAGAAACAAGATAGAGGATTATAGGGGAAGGGAGGGAAAAGTAAAAACAAGATGGGACCAGAGAGGGAGACAAATCATAAGAGACTCTTTTTTTGTTTTTAAGATTGTATTTATTTATTTGACAGAGAGAAACAGAGCTAGAGACAGAACACAAGCAGGGGGAATGAGAGAAGGAGAAGCAGGCTCGATCCCCAAACTCCAGGACCATGACCTGAGCTGAAGGCAGACGCTTAACGACTAAGCCACCCAGGCGCCCCAAGGGACTCCTAAAACAGACTGAGCGTCCTGGAGTGGAGGAAGTTGGGAGGGATGGGGTGGCTAGGGGTGGACATGGGGGACGGTATGTGCTATGATGAATGCTGTGAATTGTGCAAGACGGATGAATCACAGACTTGTATCCTTGAAACAAATAATACATTATATATTAATAATTTTTTTAAAAAATGATGCGATCCTGAACTGGCTAATGTCTGTCCCTTGCTGTTCTTATCACACTCTACTGTTTGATACATTGGTCTCAGCACGGGGACCCTTCTCTAGAGGAGAGCACCAGGATCAAGTACTATTGAGGCCTGTCATAACCTCTTGTCAGTGGGCTTCTAGGCCCAGTTTCCTGTGCTCCTAGTGAGGAAAATCAGAACTCTAGATGCTCCTCCCTCTAAAGGGGGAGAAAGCAACTGATCTCAGGGGTCTGCCTTCAGGGGAAAAATCACTCTAACCACGAATGCTACAACTAATGAGGCAAAGGAGATATCGTATGGACATAGCATCAATTTATTAAAGTCCTGTGAAAGTAGACTGATCCAAAGTCCTAGGAAGTACAGTGGAAGAAGTAATCCTAAGTAGATGGTAAATAACAAGTTCCCCAAACAGAGGGAAAGCCAGGCAAGTCCGTGCTCAGATCCCAGCTGAGACATGTGACAGCTTGGGTGACTCACTTGCTCTCCTGGAGCCCATTTCCTCATCTCACGATCAACGCTACCCTCACCCCTGCCTCATTGTCATCGGTCTCATCCCTACTTCAGCACACCCTGGGACAGGCACTGCCCTTATATGGAAGAAAGTCACCTTCTAGGGGAAGACGCTCACAAAAAGCATAGTCCTATAGGGGTAATGCTTGACCGGCAGATCGCCGCTTTGTAGGAATAAAATTATCCCCTGTGTCCAGCATAATCCAGCCTGGGAGAGGCCTCCAGCCTGGGAGAGGCCGCCAGCCTGGTGTTCAGGGCCTACTACGGTGGATGGCAGCTCCCGCTCACCTCCTCAGGGAAGCCCATGGGCTTTCTCAGGGAAGCTGTCCCTCTGCACAGCCTGACCCACCCTAAAGTCTCACTGCAAGAATGGAACTGGGTCATGGGTACAGAGAGCCCTCCCTAAGAACATCTGAGCTCATCTGTAACAAGAAAAAAATGAATCCTTAATTAGAATTAGAGTTAAGAATCCTTAATTAGAAAAGGAAGATAATTCTCCCCGGGGTCTGCTCTACAAATAGCACCCATTATCACCGCAAATTTTTCCTTCATAGTTTGGAACCCAGAAGTTTCTTTCAACCAGCAGCCTGCTTTAGCCCAGCGCAGGAATCCAGGCTGGCCCTTGCACTCTCACAAGCATTGCCACACATCCACCAGTGAGTCACACAATCCACCTTCTCCGGCATGTGTGGTGACATAATTGAAACCGGGTTTACATTTATTTAAATAGCATAGTTTTGAGGGAATGAAAATATTTTAGTAAGCGGCACAACACATGTTTGAGGAAAATTTAGAGTGTTCCCCCTTGCCCCACAGATTTCCTCCCTTACCTCTAAGTACCATTTTGGAAATGAATAAAGAGAGAGACAGAGCAGGCTGGGGGGAGTTAAGTTTCGGGTCTGCACAATGGCACCTTTAACAAACGTGCCAGCTAGCCAGGAACGAACTAGGCTGGTTTGAAAACCTCCTTACCGCTGCCAGTTAATATTCACAGGGCTCTAGGGGAACAAGATCTTTCAATGACTCAATATTTATAAGTGCTACTGTTGTCCCCCAGACTTGTGTCTTAGGTTCCTGAGGGATCTTGGGAGCTTTTGCTATAACGAGGGTACAGGCATATGAGTTTTAAATGGGGAGAGGAGTAGGTAGGAAAACAAAATTAAACGCATATAAATGAGCACTTGGTGGTCCTGAAGTTGAACGTGACTTCGATGATTGGGAAATCCGACCTGTGTGGGTCACTGCGTTTTAATTTACCAGTGTCTTAAACAGAGAGAAAGCATTCAAACTGCACAGCCCGTCTGGCCAAGACACTTCCTTTGTCTTTTTGTTTGAAATTCTGCTGCTTTGCATCCACAGATGCCAAAAAAAGGCTACCCTTCAAATGTAGGATATCAAACTAGCTGAGTTTGTGTTTACGAGTCTGATGGTGTAATCGAAACTCCAAATGCTCAAGGAACAATAACATTCGTGAAGTGAAGTCAACTCTAAATTAAAAGTCAGTGTTTCCATTACCCACTCTCACAGTATTTTCTGGAGTTTATATAACTTGATCATTAAAAAATGCTTGAGGCTGAAAACCTGGTCTGTGTCAATCTTGGACTAACCTAGTCTGCAAAGCTCTGAAGTTTGTCTGCCCTTCCCTTTTATGCCTTCTCAAGAATGTATTACTTTTAAATGCTACACATGAAACAGGACCCAAAGAATCCGTAACACCCGATGAGCCAAAGCTGTTACATGCATCACTCGTTTTTCAGAAGAAATTTACGGTTTCTGTAAACTCACTTTCAAGGTGCCTGCGGCTGAAAGTAAAGAATTCAAATTCCTTTCTCGAACTCGGTTTTTAGCACACCCCTTCTCTGCTGGTGACATCATCAAAAATATTGTAACTGCAAATTGGAACAAATTTTACACTAGAAATTGACAGAAATAAAGTTCACTATTATGACTTCCATTTATTGGCCCTCTGTGGAACAGGGCAGAGCTTTTACAAGAGGACATCAAAAAAAGGAAGGGAGGACAGTATGTGAGACCATTCGTCGCTGACAGTGGATGGTAACTGAGCATGAATAAAAATATCTCTGAGAGAGACATGGAAATATCTGGGTATCTGGGAATCCAAATACTTAGGATATGAAGTTAGGAGAGGGAGAGCTAACTCCCCAAGACTGAGTTGTAAGCAATGTGTATGTCAAGAGGCCAGTGCTGACTATACTCAAGATGGCCTCCACATCTTCACCACTGAAAAGTGCAGATGTCTTCATGGCATTAACTTAGGACCCATCCGAAGGGTCCAGGGAATCAGGATCCTTGCCTGGGAAGAAGGAGACAAAGGAAAAACAAATTTGTGTTTGTGTGTGTGTGTGTGTGTGTGTGTGTGTGTGTGTGTTTGTGTGTGTGTACATGTGTAAGTCTGTATGTCCTCCTGTTTACACCTTATAGAGGAGGCCATACATAGAGTAAATATATTTATAAACGTGGAAAGGGGAATGTTGTTTTAACACTTTATATTACATTTTTTTTATTTTTATAGAACTGTTGAAAATCATCCTTTTTAAAGTTTTATTTATTTAAGTCATCTCTACACCCTGCTAGGGTCTTGAACTCACAACCCAATATCACATGCTCTTCCAACTGAGCCAGCCAAGCACCCCCAAAATCATAATTTTGAATAAAAATTAGAAATATCTAGACTATGGGTCAGAAGAAATGATGAACGGCACTGCCTAATCTAGATGACCTCCAATACAGTTGTTTCCACAATATCACTCAGCACCTAAATTCATTGGTAGACAGAGGCAAGATATATATTTATAAACTCAAATTTTAAAAATCTGAATAGGTTGTAATGTGTCTTGTGAGTAAATACTTCCAGTGATGGATAACTCATTATCCATGAAATAACCTTTTATTCAGACAACATTTTTGATTTTAAAAAAAAAACTTTCCTTATGATCCTAGGAATGTTTTCTTAAGAATCCAAAGGATTTGTGATTGAAAAGCACAAGGAAATACTGCAGCTAATAATATTTCTACTAAGTCCAAAATATCTGAACCAATCAAATGTAATAAATGTTCTTTTTCTCATTATAATATAACTAAACTGCTTATTATATAAATATTTTATTTTATCAGGTTTTGAATAATGAAGTGACTTTCACCCAACAGTAGAGCCACCTGTTAGCAATAGAATATTATGCAGCCATGAGAAGGAACGCGGTATTGACACACACTACAGCATGGATGAAACTTGAGAACATCATGCTCGGTGAAGGAAGCCAGATGCAGAAGGTTACATACTGTGTAATTCTGTTTAGATGAAATGTCCAGAACTGGTATATCTAACAGAGGCAGAAAGTAAATTAGTATTTGCTTAGGATTGGGTTGAGGAAGAATGGAGAATTACTCTTCCATGGGGAGGGGGCCGATGGAAGTGTTCTAGAATCAGGGAGTGGCAATGGTTGCACACTCTAAAAACCACTCAACTGTATTCCTTACATAGGTGAATTTTATGGTATATGAATTACCCAACTTAAAAACAAGAACCATATCTTAAATCATGGATTTTAAAACAAAACCATTTTGTTAGGCATTATTATCCAACGGATTCTGAACTCAATAAAATGGCCAAAATGATACTAACTTTAGATCTGTAAAAGGTAGCTCTCTAAAAGTTATGTGCTGAAGGATACTGAATAATTTATAAATATGGATTTTACTAAAGGATCTCTCACTAGAGAGATTTATGTTAATAGTCTTTGATCCATGAAGAATTTTAATCTTTTTTTATTTTACGAGGAAGAGTAGGTTTACTTCCTATTACTTGTGCTTGCCTTTATGAAAAATCAGGAAATTTAAAACTCACAGATGGGTTCATCAAAGAAAAATTGAAAATTTAAAACTTATTATAATGTATTTCAAATATGTCAAGGTTTCTTGAGGTTTAACATGAGGGTTGTATTCCATCCACTTGAAATGCTTCTGCTTTTTTCAAACGACAATCACACATCCTAGAAAAACTGAAGTCGAATTTACCCAGTAACAGGTTAATTTTGGAAACATGATGCTGTCTAGATAAAGAGTATAGACGTTGACATTTTCAGATCATAACTTCAAAATATAATGCATATAACACATATTATTTCTCTATGAGTAGCAATAAAAAGCTCCCAATTAAAGAAGAAACTACATGTCATTGCATTTTTTCCCATAAAGACACGTGAGATCTTACATTAGGCTGTAGAATATGATTGAAGTCACAGTCATATAATATTATTCAATTTTTGTACTCATATTCATCATGTTAGAAATTGTACATGTCTTGCCTCACTAGCTGTACTGTATGCTCCAGGGACTAATATAAACTTTGATTTTTTTTTAGATTAAGCCCAATAATAATATCTTGCATACAAATAGGGGCCTAATATCTAATTTTTGTTGAGAATTCATTAATTAACTTGCTTATATTACCCAATTTTCCATGACAGTGTCTTTATGTGTATTTATAGTACAGGACTGCCAAATAACCAGAAATGATCATGAATTCTATCATGTAATTCTATCATGTAATATAGATTGTTATCAGCATTATGACACATGGCTTTATTGATCCGTAATATGAAGGGAAAAAGTCACCATAATACTCACAGTTGTAACCAGGTCCAATACGGTGTTGAGCTTCCAGGCTAGCCAACGTGATGTGGAAAATGATGTGCAGCAAAAGGAAGGAAAGACTGGTGAAGCACAGAGACTTTAATAACCGGCCGGTATGTCCTAGAAGGTAAGAAGCACAGGGAAGGGAGTGAGCTTCAGATACAACACACTCATTCCGACATCGGAGTATCCCACATGGATCCCATTTCAGCCTCATCTATTATATAGACACACTGGGAAATGTAGCAAGTGTAAAAATACTCTCTTAATTATTAGTCTAAAGCTAAAGCCTTCTTATTCCCTTTGTAAGGTTATACAACTAATATTGATTAAAAATTCAGGCACTTGGGTGGCTCGGTCAGTTACAGGACCCTGGGATTGAGTCTTGCAATCAAGCTCCTTGCGCAATGGGGAGTCTGCATCTCCCTCTGCCCCTCCCTTCAGCTCGTGCATGCTCTCTCTCTCAATCTCTCTCAAAAATAAATACATAAAAAAATAAATATTGATTAAAAATTCAGTGTAAAAGAAATATCCTTTCCTACTCATTAGATGACAAATTACTCACAAAATGGAACCACAAATAACCCCTGGGCCAGAAAATTTTAGAAGAGTTCTGCCAAAGTTGAAGGAAAAAACAACCTCTATCTTATAAAAGCAGTTGCAGAGAGTAGGAAAAGAAGGGAAGTTGCCAAAAATATTTTACAAAGTTAGAGTAACTTTAAGTTGAAAGGCAAATAAGGCTAGAAAATAAAAAGGAGTTATAGGCCTGTTTTACTTATGAACATACACATAAATTACTAAAAAGATATTTGCTAACCAACTGAACTAGCATAGTAAAAATATAACACATCATAATAAGCTAGGATTTAAAATAGAAAATCAGACCTATAAACACAGAGAACAAAATAGTGGTTGCCGGAGGGGAGAGGATGGGCAAAATGGGTGAAAGGGAGTAAGAGACATAGGCTTCTGGTTATGGAACAAATAGGTCATGGGAATAAAAGGTACAGCATAGGGAGTATAGTTAATGATACTGTAATAATGTTATACAGTGACAGACGAATGGTAGCTACACTTCTGGTGAGCAAACGTAACATACAGAAAAGGTGAATCACCATGTTGTATACGTGAAATTAGGGAAACATTTTTTGTCAATTACTACCTGCCCCCCCAAGCCCCAAAATAGCTAGGGTTTATTTATTGCAGAAAAACAAGTGTGATTTAACATTAATAAATGTAAATGTGTAAGTCACACACCAGTGGGCTGATATCATAATTTTCTAAATGGATACAGAAGCAGCATTTCATAAGATTCAAATTTCATTCATGATAAAAGTAAATAAGACTCAATAAACTAGGAATAGAAGGAAATATCCTTAAAATGATGAAGAATTTATACCATAACTAAAGCAAGCATCCTGTTTGTGGTGGAACTTTAGATATACATTACTGTCAGAGAATGATCGAGGACATTTGCTAGCCTTGTCACCACTTAACATATCAGCAGGCACATGGACCAATGTCATAAGATAAGAAAAAGAATGAAGAATTGTAATAACTATAATTGTTTGCCGATTATATCACATTAAACTATTTGCAGATGATCCCCAACACAGAATATGAAAGTGAAGCCACAGACCAACCACTATAAAAAAACACAACTCAGAAAATGATTTAGACACAATATCATCTTACAAAAATCAATATAGCTCCTCTATATTGATTAGCAATAATCAAATAGAAAACAAAATACAACTTAAATTAGCAAACAAAACTGTACTGTAAAAGGTTTTGCCAGTGTGTCAATTTGGCTGGGCAATAGTCTCCAGTTATTTAAACAAACACTAATCTAGATTTTGCCATGAATTTAGAGATGTGATTGAAGTCCATAATCTAATGACTTTAAGTAAGGATATTAACCTTGACAATTAGGTCAGGCCTGATGCAATCAGTTGGAAGTCTTGAAAACCAGTCTGAATAGAGAAAGGGAGAGAGAGAAAGAGGGTGGGGGAAAGGGGAAGAAAAAGGAAACTGTCACCAGAGCACAGTAGCTTCAGACTATGCCCATGAATTTCAACTTGCCCATGACCATACTTCTTCCCTTCCTGAAAGGCTGCCCTATGGATTTTAGACTTGCTTAGCCAGTTCATATAATCAATAGTGTAAATCCATTCCTGGTGATAAATTATATATATATATATAATTATATAACCCTTAACATATATAACCCTTAACATAAATTATATATAATTTATACACACATATATATATACACACACACACACATTTTATAGGTTGAACCTGGACTGAAAAAATATATAAGAATAACCCTTAACAAAAAATGCACAAGATCTTTAGGGACAAAACTGTAAAACCCAACAGAAAAACAAAGTAAAAGACCTGAATAAATGAAGAGATATACCACGTTCATGAATGAGATAACTTAATATGACAAAAATATCAATTTTTCCCAAATTTAGCCTATAAATTCACTGCAACACCAAATGAAATGCCAGGAGAAACTTTCAGGCCACCAACAATCATATTTCAAAATATGTAAGAAAAAATTTCTGAGGAACTCAACAAATTTATTTAAAAATATATTTGGAAAAACAAACCCCTAGGAATTGCCAGGCCAACTTTGAAATTTTGAGAAATAAGATAAAAAATGGGTGAGATGTGTTTGTCCTAATAGACAATTAAGTTATGCTATAAACCCATAACTTAAAATAAAGCAAACAGAACGTAGATTCCTTACAGAATGGGAAAAAAGTCAAAAAGAATACCATCATTCTTAAAGGGTCTATACACCAAGAAGATCTAACAATTGTAAATATTTATGCCCCTAACATGGGAGCAGCCAACTACATAAGCCAACTGTTAAACAAAATGAAGAATCATATTGATGCAAATACACTAATCGTAGGAGATCTTAACACACCACTCTCAGCAATGGACAGATCATCTAAACAGAAAATCAGCCAAGAATCAAGAGCCTTGAATGACACATTGGACCAGCTGGATCTCATAGATATAGTCAGACCATTTCACCCCAAAACAGCAGAATACTCATTCTTCTCGAGTGCACATGGAACTTTCTCCAGAATAGACCACATACTAGGTCACAAATCAGGGCTCAACCGATACCAGAAGATTGAAATTATTCCCTGCATATTCTCTGACCACAATGCCGTGAAACTGAAACTCAATCACCATAAAAAGTTCAGGAGAAAATCAAACACTTGGAAGCTAAAGACGAGCCTACTCAGGAATATGTGGATCAACCAAGAAATCAAAGAAGAACTGAAACACTTCATGGAAACCAATGAGAATGAAGATACATCGATCCAAAACCTATGGGATACAGCAAAGGCCGTCCTAAGGGGGAAATTCATAGCCAT
>PITA01010005.1:7542-34849 GCA_004023965.1 Spilogale gracilis
AAAAAAAAAAAAAAAAAAGAGTAGAGATTTAGAAGATAATATTCTGCTAGGGCTGATGGGGGATGGCATAGGGAAGGATGACATGATCAAGTCTAAAAAGAATATTCCATAATTCGAATCCCTTACTCGGTTGGCCATTCATTCATTCATTGATCAAACAGTGAGTAGCACATACTGTGTCATATAGTGTGCCAACAATAAGGGATACACTTACAAAAAAAATAGGCAGACAAATTTACCTAGCTGGCTCAGTTGGTGGAGCATGCAAGTCTTGATTTTGGGGGCATGAGTTCAAGCCCCACACTGGGCATAGAACTTACCTATAAACAAACAAACAAACAAACAAACAAATAAATAAGACAGTCCCCACCTTCATGGAGTTAAACGTATAACGACGAAGACAAGTAAGTACTCTGGCCATTATAATGTGACCTGCTAAGTGATACTGTAAAGTAAATAAATACAGGTGCAGCCAAAAGCCCCGTAAGGCCTCCAACCTAGTCTCAAGGAATCAAAGACTTCCTGGAAGAAGTGGTGTTTCCTGGAAGGAAGCTGATGGGTGGCTGGGTGGGGCTAAGAAGGAAGACAGAGATAGGGTGCAAAGGCCTAGAGGAAAAGACTAGGTGATGTGATGACCCGTGAGCCTGAAGATGTAAGGACCAGGTCGGCACCACTTTAAAGGAAGCTGACTTTATCTGAAGGACATGTTTTAGCCATCTGCTACTGTGTAACAAACTGTGCCAAATCTTCGTGACTCGAAACAACATCACGCATTTACCTGCTCTTGATTCTGAGATTTGAACCGGGCTTGACAGGGATGGATCTCCTTTGCTGCCTGTGATGCGGTTGACCTGGGTGACTGGGGTTGGAGAATCCGAGATCGCTAGGGCTAGAATGTTCACATGGCCTCAGTCACGTATCTGGTGCCACAACATATGGGGGCCAACTGGTCCTCTGCCTCTTCATCTAGTCTCTTATTATCTGGTAATCTGGCCCAAATTTCTGTCCACGGCAGCTGACTCCAAGGGAAGGAAAACACCCTGAGCCCTTAGCCCCTGGGCTTAGAAATTCCAGAGTATCACTTCTGCCACTTAGCAGATTCTCTTGGTTAAAGCCCTACTTGCCCTAAGAAGGGCAAGTAGATCCCACCTCTTTGGGGGAAGAGTGCACACCCACGGCGTAGAGGAACTGCTGTTAGCCTCCTTTGCAGACAGTCTGCTGCGGGCCGGAAGCTCAGTGACCCAGTGGGAAGACCAGTCCTCGTTCACCGCAGGAAATGGCCCGGAGCTAGGTGGAAGGAGGGCAGGAAGGCCAGTTTGGAGGGTGTCACAGAGAAATAGGTGAGAACTGAAGGTCTAGGCTAGTGGTAAAGATGGAAAGAAGTGAAGAGAAAAGTGAAGGCTTTATGGGGACAGAATAAGGTCAATGGCAGTTGGGACCAAGAAAAGAGTGAAGAGGGGAGTCAAGAATAACACCAGACGGTGGCCCAGGTGATGCAGTCGGTTAAGCATGTGCTCTTGGTTTTGGCTCAGTTCATGATCTCAGGGTGGTGAGATCAAGCCCTGTGTTGGGCTCTGCATTCAGTGCAGAGTCCGCTTGAGATTCTTTCCCTCCCACCATGAGCTTTCGCCTGCTCTCAAAATAAGTAAATAAATCTTTAAAAAGAAGGAGAAGAAGAAGAACACCAGAGTTCCTTCCTGATCTCAGAGCAGCTAGCTCCTGCTACTGCCATTAAAACCCAGCTTAAGAACATCATTCTGGGGAGCCTGGGTGGCTCAGTGGGTTAAAGCCTCTGCCTTCAGCTCAGGTCATGATCTCAGGGTCCTGGGATGGAGGCCCGCATCGGGCTCTCTGCTCAGCAGGGAGCCTGCTTCCTCCTCTCTCTCTGCCTGCTTCTCTGTCTAGTTGTGATCTCTCTCTGTCAAATAAATAAATAAAATCTTTAAAAAAAAAAAAAGAACGTCATTCTGATTTCTAGATGAAGTTTATTTTTCAGCAGAGCTCCATTCCTGCTAAGGGAGGCACTCAAGATAGGATTATTTTGACTTCAAGAAATCAAAGTTAAATTTATTAGGTTTAAAGAGGCCACTTAGGGGGCACCTGGGTGGCTCAGATGGTTAACCGTCTGCCTTCAGCTCAGGTCATGATCCCAGGGTCCTGGGATCGAGTCTGGCATCGGGCTCCCTGTTCAGTAGAGCCTGCTTCTCCCTCTGCCTCTCTCTCTCTCTGTCTATCTGTCTTTCATGAATTTAAAAAAAAAAAAAAAAAAAAAGGCCAGTTAGGGATATTCTGCATACTTGTGAGAGTCTAAGAGGCAGCAAGGCTGGTGGCTTGAGCTTGTCAGGAGGCAGATGGGTCAGCTGGCCGTGCTCCAACTGGCTCTGCTCAGACTCCCCTCCCCCCACCCCGGTGGAGCCGAGCCGGGGTCAGTCTGAGCCGGGGTCAGTCTGAGCCGGGGTCAGTCCGGTGGTTCTGTCCTGCCTTGACCCCACACCTTGGGACTTTCTCCACTTGAGTGATCAGGAGAGTCAGGCTGACCTACTTCCTCTCTGACAGGTAAGGTCAGCCACCAGCTGGAGTAGGATTCTAAAATACTTGAGCTAAGTGAATGTCTAGGAGGCTCAAACCTTCCTGTCTGGGCTTAGAGAGTAAGAACCTATGTCTGTTTTTTGTTTGGTTTTTTTTTTAAGATTTTATTTATTTGACAGAGAGAAACACAGCCAGAGAGGGAACACAAGCGGGGAGAGTGAGAGAGGGAGAAGCAGGCTTCCCGCCGAGCAGGGAGCCCGATGTGGGGCTCGATCCGGGGTCTCCGGGATCATGACCTGAGCCGAAGGCGGCCGCCCAACCAACTGAGCCACCCAGGCGCCCCAAATCTATGTCTGTTTTGAAAGCTTTTTCTTTAGGCTGCTGAGCCAGGACTATCCGGGATCAGAGACCCAAGATTCTAGTCAGACAGGTCCATCGGGAAGCCCTGATTCTTGGAGTAAGGACTTCTCAGAAAAACAGAAGTCTAGCCAATCAAGTGAGGTTCCCAAGCCTTCCTCTACCTGGGGCCAGAGATGATAGGAATGAAACCGTCTCTCTCGGTGCACCTCCTCACCTTGGCTCTTGGCACTTAAAATCTGGAGCAATTCAATTGTTTATTGATTCCTTAGGCTTTTGGGGAGTTTCAGGTTGTAAAAATAGATGCACCTAGATCTTGTGCAAGATACAAAACTGAGCTCTTCCCCCCCCCCAAAGCACTGAAAATAAGTTTTCTTTTGTTTTTTAAAAGATTTTATTTATTTGACAGAGAGAGAGCACAAGTAGGCAGAGCAGCAGGCAGAGAGAGAGGGAAGCAGGCTCCCGGCTGAGCAGGGAGGCTGTTTGATTCAGGGCTCCATCCCAGGATCTGGGATCATGACCTGAGCCAAAGGCAGCTGCTTAGCCAACTGAGCCACCCAGGTACCCTGAAGCTAAGTTTTAAGGGAAGAAGGATCAACTATTATGCAAACCAAACAAAGCAACTGAAGAGAAAAAACTTAACGTGTCCAAAAACTGAAATAATCATCTTTTTCCCATTCCTAGCTTCCCCTTGAAAAACCGGTTTCCCCTCCTGACTTCCCTATTTCTCTCAACAGTAACAGCACTCTCTGAGCTACTCAAGTTAAAAAACCTGAGGTGTTTTGCTTGTTTGCTTTTTATCTCTTGCTTTTTAAGTTTCTTTTTCTTTCTTTTTTTTTTTTTAAAGAAACCTCTACACCCAACGTGGGCTTGAAATTATGACCCCGAAATCAAGAGTCCCACCCCTTTCTGACTGAGCCAGCCAGGCGCCCCTGTTTGTTTTTTTTGTCTTGACCATCCCCTGTGCCCCATCCACATAACCATTGTCACCAAGTCCTGCTGATCTACTCCACAACTTTGTGACACTCCCACACTTGTCCTCTCCCCACAGGCTCTAGCCTTTCCCCCTCACCCCTCTATGTTTCCTGCTGTATTCCCTCCCTTCCATGCCCCCTCTGAGTGCCCTTTTCAGACTGCTATCCTGGTGTGTCACACTCTCTAACAGTCTCTCTCTCTCTCTCTCTCTCTCTCTCTCTCTCTCTCTCTTTTAAGATCTTACTTTTAAGTAATCTCTAGACCCAACATGAAGCCCCAGCTTGTAACTCTGAGATCATGAGTCATATGCTCTACCAACTGAGCCCGCCAGGTGCCCCCAAAGATTTCCTCTTCTCCTCAACTTTCATCTTTCTATTTATCTATTTATTTATTTTTAAAATGATTTTATTTATCTATTTGGCAGAGAAACACAGCTAGAGAGGAAACACAAGCAAGGGGAGTGAGAGAGGGAGAGAGAAGGGAGCTCGATGCAGGGCTTGATAACAGGTCATGACCTGAGCCAAAGGCAGGCGCTTAGCGGCCGAGCCACCCAGGCGCCCCTCATCTATCTGTCTGTCTATCTATCTATCTATCTATCTATCTATCTATCTATTTATTTTTAAGGATTTTATTTATTTGACAGAGAGAAACACAGCCAGAGAGGGAGCACAAGCAGGGGGAGTGAGAGGGAGAAGTAGGCTTCCTGCTGAGCAGGGAGCCCGATGTGGGACTCGATCCCGGGTCTCCGGGATCATGACCTGAGCCGAAGGCAGTCGCTTAACCAACTGAGCCACCCAGGCGCCCCTCATCTATTTATTTTTAAGTAGGCTCCACACCCAACATAGGGCTCGAACTCATAGCCCTGAGATCAAGAGTTGCATGCTCTACCAACTGAGCCAGCCAGGGGTCCCTAACAGCTTCTAAGTAAGCCCTAAACTTCTCTCCTCTAAATCCTTCATGATCTTGCTCCTGCCTGTTTCCCCAAGATTCATCTTAGGTCCCTTGCTTATAACCACCTTTGCCCAAAGCTAACCCATCTGCTTGCAGTCCCTGCATTGTCCCCTGCACTCTGTCCATTCCCTGCAGCTCCCTCCCTGAACTTCTGCACCTGGCTAACTCCACTTAGTCCTTCCACTTGGCCTGTCTGGTGTCCCTTCCTTCTGGAAGCCTTCCCTGATAGTTCAGGCTGGGTATCCCCAACTTTTCCGTGGCAGTATTCATGGCACGGTATTAAAATAGTCTGTCTCCCATCATTAGACCGTGAGCTCCTTCAGGGAAGAGCCCTCTCTCTCTCTCCCAGGACATCAGATTAAGTGCCCCATAAATGGAATTGAATGTCTGAGCCTACTGCAAGAGCCCCTTTGGAGTATTTTTCTTTTTCTTTTTTGAAGATTGATTTATTTATTTGAGAGAGAGAATGTGAGAGACAGAACAGGAGCAGAGGGAGAGGAAGCAGACTCATGACCTGAGCCGAAGGCAGACACTTAACCAACAGAGCCACCCAGGCGCCCCTGAGTATTTTTCCTTTCCTTCCCACCTCCATTTCCTTCCACACAAGGTTCTCAGTCTACTCTCTTCGGTATCTGCCCTGCCTTCAAAACAAAACAAAGCACACACTTAAGGGAAAAGCTCTAAGTGAAGCTGGCATTCATGGCTCTCCAGCCCCTCTCCACTTTCTGGGCATCTCGGTAGTGGGGCCCTTAGACCCCAGGCTGCTGGAATAGGGACACATCTACGGGTCAGTGCTACAGGCCACCCCAGTCCCTTTGTCCCACCCTTCCCTTTCCACATTGATACCTCTCAGTCTTTTTGGAAATTCCTGCTCAAGCCCAGCCCCTTCTGGAAGCCTTCTGGACCCGCGGGATCTCTCCTTCTTTTCTGAATCCTCTGGCGTCTATTAATCTAATCTACATCTTTATTTGTACTTGACCATATACCACCTTGTGCTGTTCTTTAATTTTTCTTGAGTGTGTATTTTTGTTCTAACCGGATTCTTAAGAGCAAAGGTCATTTCTTACGTGATTTTTACTCCCTTCGGTATCAATATCAGGCACGTGACAGGCGCTTGATATATATTTAACAAATCATGGACAAATGCAAAATACAGGGACAGCAAGAAATATGTTCACCTTTTCTTTTCAACATATTGTCTAGAGTAGGGAAGGAAATAGAAGCGAGGTTTCTGCCTTATGGGGCTTGTGTCCTAAGGAAAGGAGCTAAGACATCACATATAAATACCTATTAACACAAGCGGTTTAAAAAAATCCACAGTTGTGAAGAGAGTTATTTATACAGAGATGCACTTGATAATTTGGGAAATTCAAGTCCAGAGAGGAGCTGGCAGGCCAAAATCTGTTCATGTTCCTTTCTATTTTCCCCGTCACGCTCCCAGCCTCCTCTGACCTAAATCGTCCACAGCTGAGGCTCTCAAACATGGGTGAGTGTCAGGATTCCCTAGAGGGCTTGCTGAAACACAGGGCACTGCCCCCAAATTTCTATCAGGGGGTCTGGGACTGAAGCCCAACAGTTTGCCTTTCTGGCAAATCTGAATCCAGCTGATTCTGATCCCTAGATGGGGTCATTTTTAGAACCTAGTCGCAGACATTATTGAACATTATCCTTTGGTACTTTTTTTTCCTGGGTGCCTTGTCTTGTCTTTCAGGCAGACTGCAATCTCCCACAGGGCAGGGGCGATTTTAGCATTGTTTTTCTGACTGCCTGAGGTCCTAGGACAGGGCTAGACCCACGGTGTAATTCAACACATCTGTGAAGGGTGGGGGAAAGAAAGGCAACAATAAAGGCAAAAGAAAATATTTGCATTCTTTCAGGTCTTGGCTAAATTAAAGGAAATAAATAGTCCCAGCATTCATGCTAGTTCCTCCCCAGTAAGAGTTTTTCCCCTCAGTAGGACTGAATGATTTTCAAATGGCAGGAATCACCCATGAGAACTACAGCTCATGACTCAGCCCATTCATTCATTCATCCCAACCCTGCAACAATCAGAATCAGTTTAAATGCGATTGAGCAGCCCCGCGAAGGATTTACCCTATTTGTGACAGGAAAAGCAATCAGTTTGGCAGGGAACAAATGATATTACAAGACCCACAGGTAAGTAATTGGCCCTAATGACTTGGAAATAAATTGGAATTCACATCAGGTAGGCTATATAAATATCTACCATATAACTGAATGTCTAGTACTTTTGGGGGGCCAGTGGGGTGGAAGGGGAGGGGACGTGGGGAGGGGAGGGCATTGTTGTCGGTGCCCCCAGGCAGCTGGTGCTATTCCCACTTTCTTCTCCTCCCCAAGTTGAATGACAGTAGGTTAAAGGAACCGCTGATGCACAGACAATGAGCGAAGAAAGTGGCAATTCACAGCCTATTAACTTTGGATTTTGGAAGTTGTGCCACTCCCATGATTCTCCAGGGCAGCTGGCTTTAAAAATTGCAGTTTGGAAAGATTTGCCTCCGAGGCTGTACTGAGACTTATGCTTTTGGCAAAGGTGGGTAAGAATTAGAAGCATTTCCTGGGAGTCCTGGAAAGGTACCTCGATTGGAAAAAGACCCTTGGTGAGCCAGAGAGGCCCTAATGCATCATGGTGCCTACTGATACCTGGGATTTATGTCATATCTTGCCTGTCAAGTGTCCAGAGGCATGGGGACAAAGAGAGCAGTCTTGGTTCAGTGAACATTCATAGAATGTCGTTCTGAAAATATTTATGGAGGGCCTGTTCTGCCCTCCATTTGGATGTGCAGTTAGGAGTGGAACAGAAGCTATGCTCTCATGGGGCTCACAGTCTTCAATGTCCTTTTAAGCTGGGTTGACCAGCCTTGTTGGTATGTCCAGCACTGAGCGGTTTTCCAGGATATGGATTAGACTCTGAGTGTTAATACCGGGAAAGTCTCAGACCAAAGGTGAACTCTTACCCAGCTTTCACCTTTCCTGGTCATGGCTGTTTTTCAGGAGCCCAGGCTCCAGAGCACATAAATAAGAAATGACTCCCTTGAATCTGTAGAGTTGCGCTATTGAAAATGTTAGCCACTAGTGGTAGCCACATACGGCTTTGCACTCGGGCCATATGGGATGTTGAGAGAGGGGTTACACAGAAACCAAGGAAACTGAGGTAAAAAGGAGAAGGAGGTCTACTCTTGAGTAGCAACTCTATTGAAGAGTAGTTTTGTGGGGAGGAGGGTGAGCGGATTAAAAATATTTTGTTTTCGGTTCAGGTCATGATCCCGGAGACCCAGGATCGAGTCCCACATCGGGCTCCCTGCTCAGCGGGAAGCCTGCTTCTCCCTCTCTCACTCCCCCTGCTTGTATTCCCTCTCTGGCTATGTTTCTCTCTGTCAAATAAATAAAATCTTTAAAATATATATATATATATATATTGTTTTTATTTAATGTTCTTTTTTAATATTTTTAAAAAAGATTTTGTTTATTTATTTGAGAGAGAGTGAGAGAGCATGAAAAGGGGCAGAGGCAGAGGGAGAGGGAAAAGCAGGGTCCTTACTGAGTACAGAGCCTGACTTGGGGCTCAGTCCCAGGACCCTAAGATCATGACCTGAGCCCAAGTCAGGTGCTTAACTGACTAAGCCACCCAGGCATCCCTAAGGTGTTTTTTTTGTTGTTGTTTTTTAAGTTATGTCTACACCCAATGTGGAGCTCAAAATCACAACCCTGAGATCAAGAGTCACATGTTCCACCAATTGAGCCAGCCAGGTGCCCCCAAACTGTTTTGTTTTTAAAATCACTTTCAAAATAGGATGAAGTAAGGGGCAGATTTGAAGAACATGGTAGCTTGGAACTGGTGATTTTCTAGCTGAAGAACTCAGAGTATGGGAATGGCAAAGGAAGAGTCCTTGGGGCTCGTCTTGAGCCTGAAGGCATTGACGGAGGGTGGCAAAGCCATGTTCTGGTCCCTCGATGCCAGGACTAACGACACTCTTGTGGGTTTCATGTGCAGCTTTCATGTATTAGGGCACAATCTAGGGTTTTGAGGAAGGGAAAGGTTATAAGGGAATGGTTATGTGTCATTTTAGGACAGCAGGCCATAGCATGTAGAGTGGTAGACTGGGTACTTAGATGTTGGAGATGAGGAGACAATTGTTCAAGTGTATACTGAAATCATTTTTCAGAAGAATGCACTTGCAGTATTCTAGTGAGAAGTTAGGAAAAGCTAATCATCTGTGCGGAATCTGCTTCACAGTTAAAACTCCAGGAATTAAAAAAAACACAAACTTCAGGAATTTATCTGTATCATCTGCTAAGGATATCTACAATGATACCTGTGTTTCCTGACTGCTTTTCCTTTCTGTTGGTGTTTAGATTTCCAATATTTTTTTTGCCTCATCAAAATCCATACTAGAACATGTGATAACTCCTTTTTATTGATAAGAGAGACAAGATCTAAAAGATAATTGTAACACATTGCACTGTCAGAAGAGCATAAGAAGAAAGAACCATGGGCGCCTGGGTGGCTCAGTCGTTGAGCGTCTGCCTTCAGCTAAGGTCATGATCCTGGAGTCCCAGGATCGAGCTCTGCATCGGGCTCCCTGCTCTGCGGGAGGCCTGCTTCTCCCTCTCCCCCTGCTTGTGTTCCCTCTCTCATTGTGTTTCTCTCTGTCAAATAAATAAAATCTTTTTTTAAAAAAAGAAAGAAAGAATCATAACTGTCTTTAAAGCAGCATTCACCTTAAAGAAATCTCTGGCATTCTTTTGCCTTCTCTTTCTGGGTTCCTTAAGTTCCAGCTTCTCCTAATGCTTGTTTCCCTAAAGAGCTAATGTTGGGCTAAGCCTCCCTAGGCAGAACCTGACGCAGACTCTGTATCTGGTTCAGACTCCCCTCTCAACAGTCTAACCAGAGCGCAAGAGGTTATAGAATTTAGATGCCAGTTCCAATCTGATGGTGTCAGGAGTCAGTAAGTAATACATTTCTGGTCACTTTAGGGTGCTTGGTCTACAGGGAATAATCCTGATCCTGGGGACATTAAAGGCCAGGGACTCTCTAGATAACTAAACGAGGTTTTTAGGAGATCCATCTTGAAAGGCTTGGACGATATATGACAGGGAACGGGGGTAGGGGGTATTGTTTCTCAACTGTGCAGGACAAGATTTATAGTAGAAGAAATCCCCCGTGCTTATTCAAAGGCAGATTCCTAAACTGCACCCTCAACCTACTACAGGAGAATTCTAGGCTAGGGGCCAGGAATTTGCATTTCAGACAAGTGCCCTGAAGATTCTTGGCTATTTTAAAGTATGAGAACCTTGGGGCGCCTGGGTGGCTCAGTTGGTTGGGCGACTGCCTTCAGCTCAGGTCATGATCCCAGAGACTCGGGATCGAGCCCCACGTCGAGCTCCCTGCTCAGCAGGAAGCCTGCTTCTCCCTCTCTCACTCCCCCTGCTTGTGTTTCTTCTCTGGCTGTGTTTCTCTCTGTCAAATAAATAAAATCTTTAAAAATAAAGAAATAAATAAAGTGTGAGAACCTTACATACATTATCAACAGTTCCTCATTTTGTTTCCTTCCACCTTGCTAGAAGTCTGGTTCCCTAATCTCTGATACTTAATTCATGCTAATGTATTAATGATTAACAATGGCTTTAAAACTCGTTCCTAGAACTTTCATTTAAAAATAGATCCCTAGATCTTGGAGTGCCTTATCCCAAAGGGGTACATTTTCTTTGCTTTTTTTTTAAAGATTTTATTTATTTATTTGACAGAGAGAAACACAGCCAGAGAGGGAACACAGCAGAGGGAGTGAGAGAGGGAGAAGCAGGCCTCCTGCCGAGCAGGGAGCCCGATGTGGGACTAGATCCCGGCTCTCCGGGATCATGACCTGAGCCGAAGGCAGTTGCTTAACCAACTGAGCCACCCAGGCGCCCCATCTTTTCTTTTCAAGAATGTTATTCTAATAGTAAGCCAGTTAACTACCTAAAAGGACAGCAAATGTTCTGTGGTCAACCATGACCACAGATTTGAGAAATTAGGTATTTTACTAAGTGCCTTTCTTCATCTAGATCATAATTTGGGCTGTGGATAAATAACAGTTACTTTGGGGGTTGCAAAGGCCATACCTGTTGGGCTTTTAAAATTATGTCAACTATTTTTGACTTTAAATTGTGCTTAAGGGGCTCCTGGGTGGCTCAGTTGGTTGGGCGACTCAGGTCATGGGGGAGGGTATGATTCGGCTCAAGTCATGATCCCGGAAACCCGGGATCGAGTCCCACATCGGGCTCCCTGCTCGGCAGGAGGCCTGCTTCTCCCTCTCTCACTCCCCCTGCCTGTGTTCCCTCTCTAGCTGTGTTTCTCTCTGTCAAATAAATAAAATCTTTTAAAAAATAATAATAATAAATAAATACATACATAAATTGTGCTTAAATAGGGGCGCCTGGGTGGCTCAGTTCGTTGGGCGACTGCTTTCGGCTTGGGTTATGATTCCGGGACCCCGGGATCAAGGCTTACATTGGGCTTCCCGCTTGGTGGGAGGCCTGCTTCTCCCTCTCTCACTCCCCCTGCTTTTGTTTTCTCTCTCGCTGTGTTTCTCTCTGTCAAATAAATAAATAAAATCTTTAAAAAAAAAATGGGTAGGAGAAGAAAATTTTTAGGCAGAGAAAGTAATTCTATCTTTTTCAAACTCTTCCTTCCTATTCTTTAGCAGGAAGAACCCCTCAAATAGCCAATGGTTGGTGCTAGTTCTTTGGAAGAACAAGGTAACCGTTTCCTAATTTCTTTTTTTTTTCTTAAGATTTTATTTATTTACTTGACAGAGAGAAACACAGCTAGAGAGAGAACACAAATAGGGGCAGTGAGAGAGGGAGAAGCAGGCTTCCCACCAAACAGGGAGCCCGATGCGGGGCTCGATCCCAGGACTCCGAGATCATGATCTGCATCGAAGGCAGATGCTTAACGACTGAGCCACCCAGGCACCCCCGTAGTTTTTTTTAGTCCTTGTGCTGGCTGTAAATATTGGACCCATCCTTGGGCCACAACACTGAGAAGTAAGAAGCTTCATCGCTTACCCTCCCCCACCACAATCCTACACCCATGTCCCACAGAACGACCATGGCCAAGAGACCAAGGTCTGGGAGTATCATCAATGGAGGATCCTAGTCTCAACTACCATCTTGCAAATTTACATCTAGCATAAGTGCATGGGAGAATAGAGCCACACAACGTATCCCCGTGACTAGAAAAACAGCTCAACATCAGGGCCTTATGGTCACTGGTTGGTTTTATTTCCATATATCAAAAGCTTAATTTACAAGGCAACCATATGACTTTGCTGGCATTGCCATAACAAAGTACCAAAGAGCAGGTGGCCTAAACAACAGAAATGTACTCCCCTCACGATTCTGGAAGCTTGAAGACCAAGGCCAAAATGTCAGTGGAGTTGGTTTCTTCTGAAGCTTCTCTTGTTGTCTTGTAAGATGGCTGCCTTTTCTCCTTTTCCTCCTGGTTTTCCCTCTTTTTGTGTGTCAGTCCAAATGTCCTTTTTTGTAAGGACCCCAGTCCTATTGGATTAGGGTTCATCCCAATGCCCAATGACCTCATTTTAACTTCATGACCACTTTAAAGATCCTACTTCTAAATACAAACACATTCTGAGGTACTGATGGGTAGGGCTTCATTAGTTTAATTTTTAGGGGGGGAGGGGGAACACCATTGAGTCCATATCAGCAGCTGGTAAATACCACTTGTCAGGTGAATGTTCCCATACTGGTCTTGAGCTTTAGACTCACCATATGAAGACGTCTGGGCTTGTTATACTACTGAAGTGTTTCAGTAATTTCTCATTGCGTCTTCCCTTCTTTGGACATTTTGGAAGACAAGTGCTGGCTGGAAAGCAAGATGGAGATCTTTTAAATGCCACTTGTCAAACAGTTTCACTTCCTCTGTAATTGCAAATGCTTGGTGGGAGCTGACCTATTTGAAGAGCCCTCCAGATGCACAGAGAATTATTTGTGAACCAAATGATAATTGGCACAGTACCAGATTCCATTCATTTATTTAAGAAGCAATTTCTCTACTCCGTGATAGACACTTTGCTAGGTAAGTGCTGGGTGCTTTGTAAGTGTGAAGAATGTGATCCTGATCATCTGTGTCTGACACCTGGGAAAGCCTGGCACAAAGGCAGGCAGATGGACGGGGCTGAGAACTCTCCAAGGATTGACTCTGCAGTGACTTCAGGAAGTCTAGCCTCCTCCCTTCTCGTTTCTCCTGCCTTTTACGTCGAGAGAGTCCCAGGGGGCCAAGTTTGGGTCCTAGGTTGCTTGAGAGTTATAGATTCCCTTGTCAAATGGGACACTCATCTCATCTTCAAAAATATTGATCCAGACAGGATGTCCAAAGAGAGAGGAGGAAGCAGGCTCCCTGCTGAGCAGAGAGCCCGACGCGGGCCTCGATCCCAAGACCCTGTGATCATGACCTGAGCCAAAGGCAGAGGCTTTGACCCACTGAGCCACCCAGGCACCCCAGGTTCCTGATAAGGATGTCTGTTTATGTGCTATGAGTCTCTGAACACTGTGTAAACCATGTCCATCGTTTATGCACTAAGAATTCATTGCTGTACTAAAAATTTACAACAACATTAACCATGTTGTATAAAATTGATACGATCACAGATTACCAAGATTAATATTGTTTGGTATATAATCACAGAACGTTACATTTGGAAGGGTCTTCAGAGCACCTCTAGGTCAGCACCTTTTTTCATAAACGAAGGGAGGCCTGTCCAAGGTCAGAAAAAGCTGAAGCTAAACCTCAAGCCTTCAGATTCCCAGCATGACCTTGCAATTAAGCAGTCCTGTGTTTTACAGTTTTTCTCTTGGTATCTGTATTTATCTAGAATCATACATGCCCCACATTCTCTAGATACTAGACACGGTTTGGAAGCCCTTCCTCCCTTATCTTATGCACAGGCACACACACTCATACACACACACACACACACACACACACAGATACATAAAAAAACTGTCATTTTATAATAACAAAGGCCAGATTCTGGTAATCCAGTTTCCTTTGCCTTGTCCCAAGTTCTCTGGATTTCCCTTACTGTCAGTCCTTCTCCCCTTGTCCCACCCTGGTTGCTTTTCCTGTGTAAGGACTGCTGGGCTGAAGACAGAAGAAGAAGCTCTTCTTTGCTCAGAGCTCTGCATTGCTCACTCAGGAGGCCGGCAAGGATGCAAAGAAGGGAGAGTGCAGAGAGAGGGGAGTGTTGGAAGCACTTCTCAGGTACTCTTTGTTTTTGTTTTTGTTTCTAAGATTTTATTTATTTATTTGACTGAGAGAAACACAGCTAGAGAGGGAACAGAAGGAGGGAGAGTGAGAGAGGGAGAAGCAGGCTTCCGGTTGAGCAGGGAGCCTGACGCGGGAATGATCCCCAGACTCTGGGATCATGACCTGAGCTGAAGGCAGACACTTAATGACTAAGCCACCCAGGCGCCCCCCTGGGGTACTCTTTGGATGAATAAAGAAACCAATGAAAGAATGAACAAATGAAAGAAGATGAGAGAAAAAAAAAGGTGAGGGGACTGACCTTCTGGGTCCTTGGCATTTATGAACCTCAGGGCTGAGGGATGGTTAGACAGGGTTTGGAGTTAAGGAATGGGGACTGCTGTCAGGCTCAAGAGGAGAGCAACTCCTGGCCAGCCCTCAGTTGAGTAGAGCCTAGACCCCCCCTCCATCCCCCCACCAGCCCCCACTTCTACCTGCAGATATCTTCCCACTTCTTTTGTCTTCCTTGACATTCGTTGCACAAGGGATAAAATTCTTAGTGCTTTGCACAAAAAGCATGCTTTGAGGACAGGGTCTGTGTTTAATTTTGCATCCTTAATAAATGTTCAACAAATGTTCTTTTCAATGAATGCTTGACAATTGAGAGGAAGACAAACATCTGGAAATTAATAATCCACTAAGTTTCCGTTGTAGTGTAACTGCTGATGTCTGAATTTTTTTGTGATGTTTTAGTGTGTGTGTGTGTGTGTGTGTGTGTGTGTGTGTGTGTGTAGGATCAGAAAGGGAGATCGCACTGGGTTTCTGTAAAGGTGTAGGTGAATCTGGGGTTTTAGAAACATTAAAGTTTGGGGAAAAAATGATATAAACTTGGCAGACGTTACAGTTTCACAGGAGATTGGCTGTGTTTTTGTCGAGCCACACTCGGATGCCTAGGGGCTGCGGACGGAAGCGTCTGATAGGAAGATCAGCCAGCATCTTGGTGTGCGCCTCCGTCCGTGAAAACTGGAAACTGGAAGTGGGCTCGAAGGAGTGCAGCTCCAGGCATCGGAGAGGAAGACTGCACAGGCTGCTGACTGCGGAAAGGGTATTGCTCTCCTACCTGCCCAGTGCTGGGTTCTGACAGATGGAAGAACGAATGCCCTGCAGTGGGTGTGATCGCTGTCCCTTTTTTGCCGCCCAGAAGGTTTTTCTTCCGCTCTTGATAACCACCCCTGCCCTACCCCTCACTGACGGTGGGAAAGAAGAGCTTCTTTGGGGCTATCTTTACTGGCTGCACAGAGAAGCCAGAGAGGCCGACAGGAGGAGGAAATGCAAAGATGAATGGAAAGAGGTAGGGTGGGAAGATGGACATTATTTGTATCCCTGAAACTCCGACTCTGGACTTCCCAGCTAGGTGAACGCAACCCTGCTTTCCCCGATTTTCCGTTAGCCATTTTCATCCGCGCTTCTTTCACTTGCAAGAGAAAGTGTCCTAATGAATAGGGCTCCTCCCCCTCTATCCCTGGGTAGGGAGCCATGTCCTTTCTCTGACTCAGTTTCCTCCTAATGATTTCCTGTGGATTAGTTGATCTCTCCTAAGATTCCCCCCCCAAACACAGAGTACAGTATTATTATAAACAGTGACTTCTATTCTTAGGAACTGCAGGTTTCCCATCTTGGCTCCTTTACCAGAGTTTCTGAATCAGGGCCAGTTCTCTTTCAATAACACAAGAGGCAATCTAAGCGGAATAGTAATGACAGTCCAAAAATTTCAAATTATCCAAAGAACCAGGGACTTTCAGTGACTCGTGTAAACAAGGTCCACTGACAACCAAATTTTAAAAACATCATTTTATCGTATTGGGTTTACACTGTGTGGCATTTTCATGAGGCTTGACAAATCATGCTTAAATTCAGGGACAGGAAGCAGTGAATAACAAAAAGAACTAATGTCTCCTTGACATGACTCACTCTTAAGGCTGTTTACTTCTGAGTTTACCTCCTAGTGTGTTTTAAAATACTCTTGCAAATCTCAGTCAGCTTGAAATAGCTCTTCTACCTTCTTCTTTCAATAGAAGCCCCCAACTTCTCAGCACACTGGTTCATAGTTATTTATAAACCTGATGTCAGTCAAAGATTATTTTTTACATCCCTCCTCATTATTCCCTTCCTCCACCTATGAAGACAGACCTATATAAAATTAGAAACTTCACAGAAAGTATTCAGTCACTGAGGTAAGAATTATTGTCAGTCAGCAACCGTTTATGAAACATAATTCATCATATTGGGTGAAGCATGTCTCCAACACTGTTCTATGCATAAAAGCAACTTCTTTTTTAAAAAGATTTGTTTTATTTTACTTATTTATTTGAGAGAGTGCATGACCAAGCGTGAGGTGGGGGTCCAAAGGGATAGAGAGAGAGAAACTTAAGCAGACTCTGCCCTGAGTGTGGAACCCCACTTGGGGCTTGGTCCCACTGTCCTGAGATCATGAGCCGAACCGAAGTCAAGAGTCAGATGCTTAACCGGCTGAGTCCCATTGGTACCCCCACGAGCTCTTTCTCTTTTTTAAAAAAAATGGCCTCTGGGGCACTTAGGTGGCTCGGTTGGTTAAGCATCTGCCTTCTGCTCAGGTCCTGATCTCAGGGTACTGGGATCGAGTCCCCACATCAGGCTCCTTGCTCAGCATGGAGCCTACTTCTTCCTCTCCCTCTGCCCCTCCCACTGCTCATTCCCTCTCTCTCGCTCTCTCTCTCTCTCTCTCTCTCTCATAAATACATCAAATCAAACAAACTAGAAAAGGTCTCTGTGGCCAAATAAGTTTGGAAAACTGTATGCCTTTTTGAGATTGAAAAAAAAACCTCCTATGGTAATCAAGTTTTGCTCGTGCAAGCTAGCAATTTCCACATCTACTTTTGTCAAAACATCCCTTTCTTTCCAGCCATATTAGTAACATTTCATGGAATGATGTGTCTTGGATCACACTTTGGAAAACCCGGGGAGGTAGCCTACACAAGGGGTGTGGAGCCAGGAGCACTGGATTTGACTCCTGGCTCTGTCACCCTACTCTGTGTATGACCTTGAGCAAATCATAGCCTCTTTACATGTACTCTCACATTGAAAAATCAAAACGATAATACCAATCTGGATCTGGGTTGTTTTATGGATTAAATGATAAATATCATGACCATGCTTTAAAGACTATAAAAAGGTATCATTAGAGATCACAGAGAAATGAAGATTATATTTAAAAATTAATAATATACAGGAATAAAGAAAGTTTCCCCAGGAATTTGTACTCAACAACTATCTGTGCAAGTCTACTTAGGGACCAGCACTGAGAGGGGAGCAAGGAAGTACAGTACTAAGGTCAAAGTAAGATTAGAGCATATTGGATCCAGAAATGCCTTTCGTGATAATTGAATTTATCCGCCTCATTTTATATTTATTTTTTATTTTTTTAAAGATTTTATTTATTTATTTGACAGAGAGAGAGATCACGAGTAGGCAGAGAGACAGGCATGGCAGAGAGAGAGGGGGAAGCAGGCCCCCCTGCTGAGCAGAGAGCCCGACATGGGCCTTGATCCCTGGTCCCTGAGATCATGACCTGACCTGAAGGCAGAGGCTTTAACCCACTGAGCCACCCACACGCCCTTAACCATCTCATTTTATAGATGACGAAGCTGAGGTTCAGAGGGGTCAAATGAATGGCTTACGGTCACTCACAAAGTTAATATTAGAAACATCTGATTCCCATCCAGAGACTGGACTCATTGCGAAGGGTTATCTCACTATGAGACAAATCACGGCTCCATGAAATTTTCAATCTAATGAGACACAAGGTATACAAATGACATCATCTGGAAACAAGAAAACATGGAACAACATTTTATTTTATTTATTTTTTTAAAGACTTTATTTATTTATTTGATGGAGGGAGACACAGTGAGAGAGGGAACACAAGCAGGGAGAGAGGGAGAAGCAGGCTTTCTGCAGAGCAGGGAGCCCCAAGCGGGACTCCATCCCATGACCTGAGCAGAAGGCAGACACCTAAGGACCGAGCCACCCAGGCATCCCGGAACAACATTTTAAACTTCAAAAAATATGGTTGATGGTAACCATGTAAGGGGATCAGTATGCTAATTGGCTCGATTGCAGGAGTCATTCAAAATGAATATGCATATCAAAATATGTTATACACCTTAAATATATACATTTTTTATTTTATTTTATTTTATTATTTTATTTTTTTAAAATTTTTATTTATTTGACAGAGAGAAACACAGCCAGAGAGGGAACACAAGCAGGGGGAGTGAGAGAGGGAGAAGAAGCAGGCTTCCCGCTGAGCAGGGAGCCCGATGTGGGGCTCGAACCCGGGTCTCCGGGATCATGACCTGAGCTGAAGGCAGTTGCTTAACCAACTGAGCCACCCAGGTGCCCTACATTTTTTATTTTTAAAAAAATGTGGCTGGGGCGCCAGAGTGGTTCAGGCAGTTAAGGATCCGACTTTTGATTTTGGCTTGGGTCATGAATTCGGGATTGTGGGATCAATCCCACAGGTGGGTCTGCACTCAGCAGGGAGTCAGCTGGAGATTTTCTCCCTCTCCCTCTCCCTCCAGGCTTCCCCTGTGCCCCTCCCTCCCCAGTGCTCTCAAATAAATAAATAAATCTTTAAAAAAAAAAACCTGGGGCACCTGGGTGGCTCAGTTGGTTAAACAGCTGCCTTCGGCTCAGGTCATGATCCCGGAGACCTGGGATCGAGTCCCACATCAGGCTCCCTGCTCCGCGGGAAGCCTGCTTCTCCCTCACTCACTCCCCCTGCTTGTGTTCCCTCTCTGGCTGTGTTTCTCTCTGTCAAATAAATAAAATATTAAAAAAAAAATAAAAACAACCTGACTGAAGTAACAGGGACAATGAGAATGCAGGCATGAGTAAACCAAACAGCCAGGCTGAATGGGAGATGGGACTATAGCAAGGGAAGAATGTACAACACAATGTTGGATTTGGATACTGCAAGAGGAAAGCTAGTAGTGTTCCAGAATGGAACTGGAGGTGCTGGTAAGACCAAATGGCTGGCAGTAGTCTAAATAAGTGGCCATTAGAGTTTTGGTGAAATATTCAACAGTTAAGTATCAGATAGTTCCAAATTCTATGAAGTCTCTGGAGCTTTGGGGAGGATATGAGAAGTGGATAACATGGTCTCTGACCTTGGAAAGCTTAATTTTTTATTTGGAGAGAAGAGATGGGAACATAAGACTAAATTGCAGAATGTGAGCAAGTTAGTATACAATATAAAGGGGTGAAATATGTGCTGTTAGGGAAGGATTTCTGGAGAAGATGAGACTTGTTGTTTCTTGAGAGAACCACGCATATGATTGTTTTTTGGAAGCATCTGGGATAATCTGTGCCATCCCCTGGATTAAGAGGGAAATTTCAGTATGCATATAAGACTATGGATTATTGCTCTGTACTTGGTCTTTATTAACTTACAATACTTTCCCTGTCTTTTCTTTTCTTTTTGAAGATTTTATTATTTGACAGAGAGCATAAGCAAGGAGACCAGCAGGCAGAGGGAGAGGGAAAAGCAGGCACCCCACTGAGAGGCGCCCCTCACTGTCATTTCTTATTGTAAACTGGATGGTAGGCTAGAATATCGATGTAACTATGATCACCTGTCCATATGTGAGCCCAGAATAGTGACTGCCTGCTCTTATTTGTGTCTGATGATTTACTACCTCTTTCCCTGCCTTCAGATTCCCGTTCTTTGTAGAGTAGCTAATTGACCTAAGTATAAAAGAACATTAAAGGTAAGATTAAGGAATCATTTTAGACTCTATTCTGTTAGTCATCATTCCCTCCAGCTAACCAGTTCCCAAGTCCATTGGACTTTTGATGTTCTAAATATTTCTCAACCTGTTCTCTGCTCTCTATGGTATTTCCTCTGTCATTGGGGTCAGATCATAACCATTTTTCACTTCATTTATGCAGTTAACATTGCAACTGCTTTCTAGGTCTGCCTGCCGCCAGTCTTTCTTTTCTCCAGTCCTTACATTCATCTCTCATACAGGCAGAACTACTCTCCAAAAACGCAAATCAGCTTTATACCTGTAGTGACAATTCTTCTAAGGTTCCATAAAGCCTGCGGGCAAAGTCCAAACTCCTTTGCCTGGCAAACCAAACCTTTCTGGTCCTGGCTCCTGCTTACCTCTCATCATCTCATCTCTAGTCACTCCCAAACACAAAGTGGGTCCCATCCATACATTTCTTATGTTTTTGGAGTTCTCATAATTTTTTTTTTCTTCCACGTTTTAGAGTTGCTTGGCTTCCTTCAAACTGTTGAACCCTTACTCATCCTTCCTAGTTCCTGGTAACCTCTGTTGAATTCCGTTTAGCGTATTTTTCCAATTTGGAAATTTCCAATTTCCAAAATTGTTAATTAGCAATTTTAAAAATTTTATATAATTGGGAGAGAGTGAGAGAGCACAAGCAGTGTGGGAAGAGTAGAGAGAGAGGGCGAAGCAGACTCCCTATTGAGCAGGGTACCTGAGGCGGGGCTGGATCCCAGGAGGCTGGAATCATGACCAGAGCCCAGGGCCTGTTAATTGAGCCACCCAGGCGCCCAGGGAACCAGCACTTTTTAGAGGTATCGCCATCCACTGTTAAGTGTGCCTTTTGTGCTCAGCTGTGTGTTTCGTCACAAAAGATTTTAAGGCTTCTGTGTGTGCCTTCAGGGACAGTGCTGGCAGGCCCGGCAGAAGCAATGCACCCAGTGAGGTCTTCCCTCCATCCTGCTCCTCCTTACTGCCCTGACTTGAAGACACCAAAAGAAGTGCTGTGAGGAGTTAAAATCATCAGGATAGAGTCAATTAGATTTAAAGAAAATGAACAAACAGGGCGCCTGGGTTGCTCAGTGGGTTAAAGCCTCTGCCTTCGGCTCAGGTCATGATCTCAGGGTCCTGGGATAGAGGCCCATGTCCTGCTCTCTGCTTAGCAGGGAGCCTGCTTCCTCCTCTCCCTCTGCCTGCCTCTCTGCCTACTTGTGATTTCTCTGTGTCAAATAAATAAATAAAACCTTAAAAAAAAAAAAAAGAAAATGAACAAACAAAAGAAAGGAAGGTCATATATAACTTTGCCAAGGTAGTGGGGAAAGGATGTCCACGGGGAGATAGTGCCTTCCACAACAGGAAAAGATTTAAATCACCGAAAAGGCCGATCTGTTTTCAGTTTCACACAAAACAACAGGAATGATACCCAAATCTTTTGGAAAGGAGCAAATTGTTTCCTTTCCCCTGCCTCAAGTCTCAGTTAGGGTTGGGTTCTTCATTTGTGTGTGGTAACCTGAAGTTGGTAGCCGAGCAGGGGAGTTCCCAGGCCTGGGACAGAGAAGCCCAGCCTCAGGGCTAGCTCAGGGAGCCAAGAAGAAACCCACCTTTGTTCTTTAACATTTTGCCTGGGGAATGACAGATCTGACATTAAACCTCCAGAAAACTGGTTAAAACTGTAACACTGCAGAGGAGTGCTCACCTCCAGTTTACAGGTCGTAATGATCAGAAAATCTTTGAAAACACCTCGTTGTAACCTAACCATAAAGTCACTGGGCTGGCCAGTCCTGAGAATGGAGTCTGTTCTGCTGAGTCTCGAGCAAATGGCACCCGCAAACAAGTTTGGCAATATCGAGGCACAGAAGGCCATTTATTTTTCTGATTGTGAAATGAAATGTAAGGCAAGATTATTCCTTTTAAAAAGGCCTTCAGATTTTTTTTTTAAAAGATTTTATTTATTTATTTGACAGAAACATAGCCAGAGAGGGAACACAAGCAGGGGGAGTGAGAGAGGGAGAAGCAGGCTTCCCACCAAGCAGGGAGCCCGATGTGGGGCTCAATCCTGGGTCTCCAGGATCATGACCTGAGCCGAAGGCAGTCGCTTAACCAACTGAGCCACCCAGGCGCCCCAAGGCCTTCAGATATTTTAAAAAGGTAGAGTAATAATTAAAAAGCCTTTAAAAAAGGTATTTTCTTTCGTGAACCGAAAGCTTCCCGTAACGTGGCTGGTCCTTTAGCTAGGTTAATGTTATTACATAATCCTCCCCTTAAGGTTTGGTGGTCCAGAATCCGTGGATGAGGCCGACGACAAGCTCAAGAGAAAACACCCGCCGCCTTTTAATATGGGCTAAGGTATGATTTGAATCCAGGTCTCTCACCGCCCGTTTCGGAGACCCTTCTAGACCTGGGTCACCACCTGAAACACTGCTGCCAATAAAAGCCTAACCGACTGCATTACCGGCGCAGTTCTCCTTTCAGGGCAGGAAAATCCACGGGATGGGAAGGGGAGTAACACATACGGCGGTGAGCACGAGGCAGTGTGAGTGACCCCACTTTTCATTTACCCAGAGGGGAGCCTGAGAGGAGATAATTTAAAATATGACTTTTCCAGCCACAGTTAAAACAAGGAAATTTATGGTGTAGAATGGCTGCATGAAGACTTGACGAAGTTGTTAAAGAAGGCGAAGGCCCGAGCAGACAGAGCAGGGGCCTTGCTCCTTCCTTCCTGGCAGGGATTAGGCAACCACAACAGGGGGCAGAGGCAGGTAGAGGGCGGCGCCCTCGAGGCCAGCGCGGTGCACGTTCTCGGCACTGGGCGTTCCAGATGCTTCCCTGCAGTTTGCAGTTTGCTCGGCCGGGCGGCTCCGTCTCCATATTCCATCCTTGGGAAGCTCCCTCCGCGTTAGCCTCGCTCGCCCGCGGGCACCCCGGCGCCAGGCACGCCTCGGAGGGCAGAGCTCGAGCTGGGCGTCCGCGGGCCGGCTCTCTCTCCCTTCCCGGCCACCCCCAACGCCCGGCTCGGCCGGCGGGCCGCGTGTCGCGCCAGGAGGTGGCCTTCCAGCGCGTGCGGCTGCGGGGCGCCGGCCGAGGTGACCTCAGCCTACCCCGGGCCCGGCCGCAGCACGCCGGGTGCGAATACGCGAGGCGGTGTCCTGAGCTGACACCGGCTGCGCGGCACAGGCAGCAGGCGCCGCCGATCAACTAGTTCGCACCGAGGATTCCTCTTGGTGCGTGGCCCAGTTTTCCTTAGGACGGGCTCCAACCCCTCGCCGCCACCGCCCCCCGCGCCGCCACGCTCCGAGGCCTTCCCCCAGAAGCCTCGCGTCCCTCCCCCGCCGCTCGGCTCCTGCCGGCGCCCGCGCGATTCCTCGATTCCACAGGCGGTTCGCGCCGCGGGTGGGGGCGGAGCGCCGCCGGGGGAGGGGGGCCCGGGCCCGGGGGTGGGGGCGGGCCGGCGTGGGGAGTTCCTCGCTCGCGGACCACACGCTCCGCGGACCAATCCAGAGCCAGCCTCTAGCAGTGTCACACGCGGGACACATCCAAGCGTTTGTTGGCAGGGCCGCTGAGGGGGAGGGGGCGAGGAGCAGGGAGGGTAGTTGAGTGACAGGCTTGCGGGGCAGGCTGGGAATTGTAGTTCCCAGTTCCCGTGGCCATAGCCATTTTGTAGTCGGGGGACTACAACTTCCAGAAGATCAAGGGGACCATTCTAAGGTGCCCCGGGAATAGGCGGCTCTCCCCGGGTCCGGGCGTCCTGGGCACTGGTACCCAGCAGCCCGGCTGCAGGTAGACGCGAGGGCAGTGGCGGGGGCTGGCGTGTGGCGGCTGTGGGGTGAGCGGCAAGCTGGGGAAAGGGGGTGAGGTGGAGCGACCGAGCGTGCCATGCATTGGGCTAGGGAGCCTCTCTCAATTCCACTCCTAGGCCCGGCGTGGGAGCGAAGCCTCAGGGGTTGCCCGGGAAGGGTTTGTCGAAGCTTCTCGGGTGTCTAGTCGACGGGGCTGCGAGGGTTCTCCGGACTGGGGCCGGGTCGGTTCGGCGCCGGAGTAGGCGGGCGCCTGGCGGCTCAGCTGTGGGAGTTTTCGGCTAGCGTCCGTCGGGGAATTACCCGAGGAGCCCTAACTTGTATAAAAGCAGAGTCCATTTAAAGTTGGGCTGGATAGCCTCTCTCTCATTGGTTAGGGGGCTTGGAAAAAAGAGACTCGGCGAGCCCTCGCTGTGGTGCTGCCGCCGCCGCCGCCGCCGCCGCTGGAGTTGACTCTTCTGCTCGCACTGCTGCTGCAGCACAAACGTGACTTCCAACATTTTTTATTTATCTTTCCCTTTTCTTTTCCAAGATGTAACTACGGATCAGACACTAAGGACCTTCACGTTTCGCTGATGTAGTTTTTGGAAGAAAAAGGGGGGGAGTGAAGGGCGTCGGTTTTTTTTTGTGTGTGTGTGTGTTTCGGGGGAAATTTTCCATTATGAGTGTTTTACTAAAGTGAATTTTTTTTGTTTGCTTCGTTCGTCTTTGGCTCTCTCTCTTTTTTTTTTCCTTCCCAATTTCGGATTTATTTCAAGGCGAATCGGGCTTTGGGAGAAGAGGAAGAAAAGTCGGATTACAAGATCAACCACCACCACCAACAATAAAAACCACCAGGATATTTTTTTGCAAATTTCTGACGGCTTTAAATTCATGAAGCAATTGTCCCCTTTTGCAATCAGCATTTGGATCTCAGAATGAGCAAGGAAAGACCCAAGAGGAATATCATTCAGAAGAAATACGTAAGTGCTCTTAACAACACATCCTTTGACTTGCAGTTTTAAGCAATGGCTGTGAATGTCAAGTTTATAGATAATTCTGCTGCTGAAGGGTTTTAAACACAGCGTCCGATAAGGCTGTTTCTTTCTTTTCTGAAAGAGGGCTTTTCAGGCAAAGTCGTGTCTGCCTAGTTTGGATGAAAAAACAGATTGGTGTAGCGATACCTGAAGTGAATAAATTGACCTCGAATGACACAACCATAATCTAGTTTTAGATGAAAGGCTAGGGATTTTGGTGGTGCTTGGGGAGAGGGGTGGGGGCTGCGGTAATGTAACTAAACTGCATTCTCGGGCGGATTTGGCCCCATATTGCACTTTGCATGCAAATGAGCTTGTGTTGTTATTATTAATGTTATTTGGAAAATCGTGTAACGCGTGTGTGTTGGAAGCCCTTTAAGTTGCAATCGAGGGTCCGATTAGGTTATGGCGATCTTGTTCCTTGCACTGGCACATCAAATTTAATGTATGTGGTCGTTTTGGCTTATTTGGTTCGCAACGTAAACCAGTTGAGAATCATGTTACGGAGAATGCATTTGTTGGGATTGACTTTAATAATGGGACTGGTTTTGTTTAAAAAATTTATGGTTTCCAGTTTTAGGGAAAAAAGGCCATACAATATAGCTAACGTTTTTAAGTAGGTACTTGAATGCATGTATAAGTGACTACAAATACATTCTCCCTATTAAGTGGGCTTCAGAAATTGGGCGATTATTCAGAGATTTAAATGGCTTGGAATAGTTAAATTTGTTTTGTGCATAGTACAGCTACGTTTTGATTGGCATGGGGAGTGTTTTTGTTTTGTGTATGGCTTTTTTTTTTTAAGTTTGGGGGGAGGGAGATAGAGGGGGACGGAGGATTAACCAAATATGCATTCGAGTGATCGGTGATTAGCTGCATGCTTTAAATCAAAGGACCCATTTTTTTTAAAGCCCAAATGAACATACAGTAGGAATAATGCAGCGTTATAAGAAAGTTTTATTTAACTCGAGTCGACAAATTGGTGTTAATATTTTTCCCTTTCTGAACAGTGTGATATGTGTAATGGGAGATGACCTTCGAGGCACTGGATTTTATTTTAAAAAATACATTTGATGAAAAAGCCGAATGCCTCTGCTAGAGGGCTTTTTCTAATCTAGACATGTAAACTTCAACTATGAAAGAAATGCAAGGTTAAACAATCAAGCTCAACTTAAAAAAGCTGTTCCCTAAAGAATTTAAGAATTAAAATACATCCGCATTGCAGAGAGCTGGGTAGAATGCAAAGGACTACTTTAAACTCGGGCTGTAGAAACTGCATGGAGACAACCTTGCCTTGGAGCGTGGACGCCTTCCCGGGGCACGTCCGATCCGGGTGCAGCCACAAAGCAAATGGGGTAGAACTTGGACAAGAGCCGCTCCGCCTCCCCCACCCCTCCCCCCGACCCCCATCCCAGACCTCGCTAAGTTGGAGAGCGGTGTGGGTTGGGATTTTTTTTTGTTGCTGGCGACCGGAGGATTGTGTTGAGTCCGGCGTCCGCCCGCTAGCCCGTGGCTGGCGGCGGCCGCGGGAGGCAAGAACACGAGTTGACGCCGGGGGAGCGGAGCGGAGCGGAGCCCGTGTTCACGACGTGCTGGATCCGGCAGCGGAGAGGGGAGGGCGCGCGGGGGTCGCGGCGGGCTGGGCCGGGGCTGGGCGGGCGCGCGCGCGCGGCCTGTAGGGGGCGGGCTCCGGGCTCCGGCGCCCGGCTCCGGTCGGCTCGGGGCTGCTTGGGCTCCGGCTCCCGCTCGGGCCTCCGGCTCGGCGCGGGCTAGCCTGCGGGCGGGTGGGTGGGGCTCGGGGGCGGCGCGGCCTGCTGGGCCCCGGGGAGGGGAGGGGAGGAGGCGGCACGGCGCGCGATCGGGGGGGGGGGCGTGCCGGGGTGGGGGCGGCTCACCGCACAGCTGCAGCGGGCGCCCCCCGCCGCGCGCACGGCCGAGCATGGCGGCGGCGGCCCGGCCGGCTCCCCGCGGCCCTGCCCGCCGGCTCCAGTGCAGTCTCGAGAGCAACAGGTTAAGCCGGTGAGACGTCAGCGCGCCCCCTCTCCGCCCCCCGGTTCTCCCAGCGCCTAGCGCCGGCCTCCCCCTCTTCCTCCGCCCCCCCCACCGCCCCGCCGTGGCTCCGGGTTCCCGGACGCTCCGGGCCGCGTTCTGTTGTCATTGTGACGTCACAAAGGGACGGGCCCCGGTGGAACCTCCTCCTCCTCTTCCGTGACGTCAAAAGTCGGGCGGGAGGTTCCACGCGGCGGGGCGGCCGGGGGAGGAGGGAGCTGGCGAGCGGAGGCGGGGGCCGTGGCGGAGCCCGGCTGCGGCGTGGGAGGAGGAAGAGGAGGAGGAGGATGCGATCGGCCTCTGCCTTCCGCCCCGAAACGCCAAGCTTCCCCTCAGGTGAGCGCTTGGGAGTCTTTGGTCCCCCAACAAGGGCTGCGGACCTAGCCTCTGTTCCATTTAGGGGGTGGGGAGCAGGGAGGAGACGCCTCCTTTCTGCAGAAATGTCTCGCCTCTTCTGTTTCCAGGTTTGCTGACGGTGTGGCATGACTACGGTGGTCGCTGTGAATCGCTCAGCAACGCTTTGAAAAAGCAAGGAAACTTTAGGGA